>QOCX01000069.1:92670-139811 GCA_005959815.1 Sarcophaga bullata
TATACAATTGCATTTTATTATTATTATTTGTTTTGTTTATTGCTTTTTATTATTAATAAATGTACGTATATTTTTGTTGTTTATTATTTTCTAAATAAAATAAATTAATGCTTAAAATTTAGTACGAAAAATAATAAAAAAAAACGAAAACAAATAAATAAAAGTTTTTATTAAAATAACTCATGTTCTAACTTATTCCACATCTCTTATGTCTTGCTGTGCAGTTAATCCTACATATTTAGTCTTCTTTAGTTCTTCCCCCTTATACTCTCTCGAACTAAACCAAGAGCGAATACAACCAAAATCTAATTGTTTAACATTAGAAAACATTATCATCCACATTTTGTCATAAATTACCATATAATGAGTTCGTATTGTACTTGTATTTTTATTTGGATATTTAAAAATATCAATTTCTATTTCGTTGTCATTTATTTTTGGCGAAAAACGAATTACAAACAAAAAAGAACATTCACCTTATCTCCCTTCTATGCCTAGATGATTACGTACATTTAAATAATTTACAGTTAATTATGGAACACAATACGACAGCAAGAGGAAATGCAAACAATACGCATGTCCTCTAATTTGTATTGTAATAATGATTGAGACTATGATAAGGATTGCTTTTAGAACTACTCTATCTGATGCATTGCTCCAGTATATACAAATACAGAAACGATTCTCAATCGCCGCGAAATTTTGGAATTATTAGAAGGTATAGTCATGCCGAGAACTCAGCTACAGCTGATTTGAATCTTCTTATAACTGAGCCCGCTTTGGACCCACTTCCCAGAGGACAACATCCAAACAAAAATTTAGATGGCTGCTATATCACGATGGGCCAATTGCGTCTACTACATCTACATGGGCTGACATCCACTTCTGCCTACTTATATATGCTAGATGATTCTGCTATCACGATGGACCATAGCCTAGTTGTGACTATTATATCCCATAGAATTGAAATCCAGTTCTGTCTACCTATGCTTAAGGCGACTACCACCTAACCCAACCCGTTTTATTTAATTTAATTTAAATTTCATAAAACTATAGAGACATTAAGTAATCAATTAAAAGAGTATCTTACAACCGCCAATTTATATATGAAAACAAACGTCACGTCACAATTGTGTTCCATCATTCAGCTACACGCACTTTAACACTAATAAACACCCATAAAACAGTGTGATGGAGAGAGAGAGAGTAAAGGAAAGAGAGTTACGGCGGCAACAAGTGTAACGGTTTTATTTCCTTTTGGTGGTTTTGAAAGGCAGACTGTCAAATAAAACATGAGAAAAATTGAAAAACAAAAAAAATAACAGTTTCAGTTGATTGATAGACTTGAAGCAGTAAAGTTTGAAAACGTTCAACAAAATAACGGTTATAATTAAATTAGTTTTTGTTTTTTGTGTTTTGTAAGCCCTAAAGTATGCAATGCATAGAGAGTACCAAAACATTTGCTACATCAGCCACACTAATTGCCAATATTTGGAGTACGAACAATACAAATGCATCTACGGCCTCGGCGAATTCCAGTAAAGAATCGGAAGAGGTAACGGAATGTGTATGGCGCCGCAGTCAATTGACGCCTTTGGAATTTGTTATTTACGCTTTTG
This sequence comes from Sarcophaga bullata, assembly GCA_005959815.1. Taxonomy (NCBI): domain Eukaryota; kingdom Metazoa; phylum Arthropoda; class Insecta; order Diptera; family Sarcophagidae; genus Sarcophaga; species Sarcophaga bullata. The sequence continues at coordinate 94,290 of QOCX01000069.1, forward strand.
TTGTACCATCATTGGCATTCTTTGGTTTGTGTGCCAATTGTATAAACGCTATTGTCTTTATGCGCCCCAAAATGACACCGTCCGCCTTTAGTTACTTAGCGGCCCTCTCTTGGCTTGATTGCTTATCATGCCTGCTCATTACGCTTACCGCATTCTCAAGGAGTTTTCTGTACTCCAGCACATTTTGGACGGCCTACGATTTCCAATGGCAGACGCCACTCTTTGGCATAACAACGGGAGCAGCCAATCTTATTTTGGCCTGTGTAAGTTTAGACCGCTTTATATATTTGCGTTGGGGTATACCGAATGGCACACCCAAGTTCTGTAGACGTGTGGTGGCGAGAAATATGATTATGGCTGCGATTTTAGTGGCTATTTTGGTGAATGTGCCTTATTTTTGCGTGTTTGTCGTTAATGATGATGGTTCGTTCACAACAACGGACTTTTATTTCTCCAAGTAAGTTTTGTACACAAAAACCCTTAATTTATTAATTTACTGCCCTCCTTCCTTTCTACCCCTCTCCTTTTTTTCTTGTTATTTATGTCAAACGCGTGAAAGTTCAAAAAGGATAACATCGTCTGGTTAATGTATTTTTAAGATAATAATTTTGTTTGTTTTTTTTTTTTTGTTTAATGAGAATTAGTAGAAGAAGAGAAGGATAAAAACAAATTCGTAAATTTTTGTGCTGATAAAGAATTTGTTTTTGTATTTTCAAATAAAAAAATTTACTACCGTTATAAATTAATGTAATTCTCTTTTAATGCTCGATAAGATACGAATAGAGTTGCCAGGAAATTGTTTATTAAAAATCCCTAAAGAACACTGCAAATACTTCCGTCACTAGGACTAATGATGTCAGTTAAGAGTAAATTTGAAAAATGATGAGCAGATAGGCTATGAAACGGGTCGATCAAAGATTTATTTCATATAATGTAGAAGATTTCTGATCAAAGTCTCCTCCGGGAAGCGAACGGGTGGAATTTTGCGTACAAACAAATGGAGTTGTGGAAGATGCAATTATTTGACAAAATATGTAACATCGGTACTACGACGGGACTTTATAAAAGTAAGACTTTATAAAAGTAATGCTGCCCATTAAGGCAGCTGTCAATTAAATCGAAACTAACCTTTATATAGCCATGTAGCTGTCAGAGCACTGGATTCTCACATAACGATTTCTACAACGGTTTTCGGTAGCCGAGAGTATACCAAGTAGTTGGTACAACGGTAAAAAAAACTGCAGTACAGAAAAATTGACCGCGGCTATGAATCTGCTACCGAACATTCGATTGAATTCTTTACTTAGAATTGACACTGTGGTAATAGATTTCGTTTATACCGAACGAGCAACTTCGTATATGCGCAAAATATCGGAGCAAATCTGGCTAAGCGTAGATAAAAGCATCCTCTCTGAGTTGACGAACACTTTTACCGGTAGCAAAGAAGAGGACAATCTGAGACAGGTCGTTACTCTTTGTAGCGGAAAATGTCAATATCAGTTGTCGAGACTTAGATTTAGAAAAGAAAATTATTTTATTTTCAATCCTAAAAATGGTAACAATTCTACATTTTATTTCTTGCCAATTCATTGCACTACTGAGACATATATACGTATGTTTCGTGATTAAATATAATAGAAGTGTGTGAAAATGAAAATGATTAATCACTTATCGCTAGTAATCGATGACGTTTAATATCGCTTTGAATATGTACTTCTATGAGAAGATTGAACATGAATAACCAGAGGAACTTACACACGCACTTATCAAATTGAAAAGATAGTGATGAAAAAACATGCACGAGGTTTGATTCAAAATTAAAGCGAACTTCTGAACAGAAATTAGGCGTAACAATTTCAAAATTTTTTCCCATTGCTATACAAAATATTTTGAATTTCTTTCCAGATATTATATGATACACAACTGGTTCACTTTTATTCTGCTCACCATATTGCCAGCGATATTTCTTTTAGTAGGAAATACCGCCATTTTAATTGCATTTTGCAAGTGGACCAAACAAAGTAAAAAATGTCAAAGCTATTGTTCTAATAACAACAACAACAATAGCAACTCTACAAATGCCCAAAATCGTTATAAGGTAAGCAAAAAAATTTAATCACAATATTTATTTATTTATTTTGCTTCTGTCACTCAATCTTAGCACCAAATGAAACTTACCGTTACCATCATTATTGTTATAACCCTGTATCTTGTGGGTGAGCTGCCAGCCCATTTGACATCACGTAAAAGTGCCGTGAATCTTTTATATGGCGGCGATGTTACCCGTGTTGATTTCCAGGCCATGCAACGTTTAGAAGTTATTTGTATAACTTTAAATGCTATACAGTTAAGCATGAATATTATAGTGTATGCCGTGATCAATCCTTCCTTTATGCCTGAATTCTTTAGCTGTTTAAGAGGTGCTTCAGATGTCTGTTTTCGTTTTATGGGCATTATGGCTTTAACCAGTTGTTGGCATAAATGTTTAAGTAACTCGAAAAGCACGATTAAAAAACACCATAAAAATTCGGAAAGTGTCAATGATGATATGGCACAGAATGTAGAAGATGGTAATCAGGTGGATAACAGTAGGGTAGACGAAAATAACGATCGCTGGCCAACCAGTCATGAGGAGAGTGATGCTGATGTCAATGGCAATATGAAGAGTTTGGAAATCTCAGTTATAAACATTTCAAATTTCAAGCAATCTGTTGATAATTAATTATTTAATTTAGAAATAAAATATAATAACTTAAGTATTGAATATATCATAGGACCCGGTGAATTTATTTAGCCAAAGAACTAACGTGTGAACTCAACTGCAATAGTGCAATACTAAACCTATCTGTCTGTCAGCTACCACCTTATGTGTTAGGTCGTAAGTAGTTAGGTATGTTGAAAATCTGAAAGGAGTCGTTAATGAAATGCATTGCACACTGTCCTAAACTTCCTTGAGGCGGATCTTGTCTGAGTAAACTGATGCCTTAGGACATCTCTCAAGGGACGTACTATATCCTCTCTGTTATGGAATCTTGTTTTGTTGATCAAATAGAGAGTGGACTCAGCATGTCGTAGAGGAGATTGCTAAATTCCTAGGCTACCCAAATTGCCCAACTCTTCGTAAACGAAATGGGTCCTGAAACTATTAGGAAATCTATTAGGATCCTAAAGGGCATTGCGGCTTGAGGGCAGTCAAGGGCACCAGATATTTCTGCAGAATTTGCGGTAATGAGGAAGAACTGAAGTCTGTTGAATACATTCTAGGTTTCTGCATTGACGTGTAAAGACAAAATATCTAGATTCTTGGCCGGATTTTCTTCAACGGGCTTGGAGAATTAACCTCTGCTAGGATGTCAGACATTAAGAGTTTCATCTTTGCCACAAGTTTAGCTTTCTCCATTTTTTTCAGTGTAGATTAGATACATAGTTGTAATGTAAAGTAATTTTTAAAGAGGACTTCAAAGCATACTAAAAACAAACAGTCAACGGATTGTTGTTACTTAGAGAAGTAACGGTATTAGACGGTCGCTAGTAAAATCTGTAGATATTATTTATAAAATTTTATTTTAAAACGAATAAAAAACGAGATAAATTTATAAATTTTTAAATAATTAATAATAAAACTTTATTTTTATTTAATCCTATATATACACTAAGTACGACTCAATTATGGAATTGAATAATAAAAGTTTTTAAAGAACCTAACTATATACCGTATATTGATTTTTCCCAAATTGCATTTAATAACTACAACTACATCCTAACAGCTGTTGAGGAGAAATGTTCACAACGTTCTAAATAACAGTTAAAGACATATTAAAAATAAAAACAAAAAAATAAAAATTAAATAACGGATCATTTAATAAAAATTATTTTAGACTGTAAAATGGATTTAAACGAAACTGAAACGGAAACTGAAACGTTAGCGGAAGAATCAAATGAAATTTTCAAGGATTGTAGTAATAAGGAAATAAAACAAGAAAACTTTGAAGATAACTCACCCTCCTCCTTCTCCTCCCATGACCTTAATCAAAAACAACAACAACAACATCAACAATTTGAGGAATTTACTAAATATACCAAAAACAATAACAATCATCATCAGCATATAGTGCCAGTGGGAATTATAATCGTTGTAATGACCATTTACCTTGGCATATCGAGCATACCGAAATGTCTAGTCAGTTGTGTAGAAGATAAACACCAGCCAGAGCATAAGAAAAAGGATATTTTAATGGATTTATATAAAACAGAAAATAAAGAAAATTCTCTTATATTGGATAGATTATTGGAATATAAGGATATATGTAAGGATTTGGAAATATTTACCAAAGACAAGGACCAAACGAAATCAAACAAAGAACCATTGTATGATATGCTAAACGATATTGAAACTCTAAGTGATAGTAGTGGCGACACTGATGTTTATGATAATGAGGAGCAGGAGGGTAGCAACTTAGCTACAGCTATGGATGATGGCTCAGCTAATAATGAGGCCAGTGCAAGTGGCAGTGGCTCACATTGTTTAAGAGAATTACGTACTAAAAATAAAAAATCAAAATATTCTATTAAATCGACAAATCATAAGAATGGTTTCAATAAATATAATAAATCCTCCAAGGCCAAATATAATAAAAATAACAATAACAAAAAGGAAATAAATCTCAATAAAAAGAACTCAACAGCAGAACCAATTATTTATCTATTCGCTTTAGTCTTTATCTATTTACTACTAAAGGCTGCCTCTGATATCAATCAACACTATAAATATGTAAGGAAAATAAAGCCTAACATTCGTAATAAGGACACGCTAACACTTCTTAACATTCTCAGTAAATTGTTTGCCCGTTCCAAAGTTTCATGCAACAGTGGCCTAAGTCATGCAACAGTGGCAGGAACAAGTCTTCCTTTACATCTTCACATACCTTTCATTTCTCCATTTCCTTTGGCATTGCCGCGTCACTCAATCGTCTATGCATTCATAGTTTCTCTCTCATTTGCCAATGAATTACTAAAGTATCTACTTCTGAGAACGTTCCGCATGCGGAAGATATTTTAAAGGCAGCAATGCAATCTTTCTCAGACAGAACTTGTCTTCTATTCTCTTTTCGAACAGAATATGCTTAAATTAAGGTGATGTTCACACACATAAAAATGCACTGAATCCATTACAATACATTTTGATAGACAATAATGCACACCATTAGAAATGTCTTGTAGCCTAAGCCATCCAGATTCTCTTATATACCGAATATCCCTTATCCTCAATTCAGACAGTTCAGACAGCGACACTGAAAGTCTTTTTTTCAACTTCTGAGTCGCATCTCTTTTGCATGCAGGCATTATAAAAGTGTTTTCAATTATAAGAGCAATTTTTGCAGTCAAGCCCGGAATACAATACATTAATATTGTTAAAGGTTATTAATAATTAATTTAATTTCTATTTTCTTCTGCTTGCAGCAAAATAAAAACGACAAACGTTTACGTCGCTGTTCTTTACAATCGTATGCCCAAACCCATCGACCGGATCGTCGTGCATCAAAAGGTATTTCAGCTAAAAGTTTGCCGAAATTTTAAGAAAACAAAAAAAAAAAACAAAAATAATAAATAAATTAAAATTTTAATCAATGTCAACTATAGCATTTAATGATATTAAAATCTTGACAAGAAAAACAAAAGAAATTTTACAAAATATTTGCAAACTTAAGAAAGAAAAATAAAACTTTTAATAATAAAATCCAATTTTTAACTTTAAAGCAAATATTACTACTTTGCAAACAAATATAAAAAAAAATAATTTATTGAATACTTAAATGATATGGAAAGAAAATTAATAGCTTTAATAAATTAAACAAACAAACAATACTCGTATATTTTAATTAAATAAATTTTTAATCCTTATATACTCGTATTATAGACAAATTTATTATACATATATTTAGTAAACGTGTGCAATTGTTTTTGTTTTTTAATATTTAAAGTTAAAAAAAGTAAAATAAAATCTATTAACATTTCTATGAATGTTTAAATGTTGTGATATTAACAAAACAAAAAAGAAAAAAATAAATTAAATTACAAAAATGTTTTCATTTTTTAACAAATTAAATACTAAAATAAAAGGATTTTACAATATTAAATTTAAGAAAATGCACACCGCATTAAACAGTCTGGGTACATTTATTTTAAAAATAGCGTACTCTGACCTTAATTTAATAATCCTTATATTTTAGTATTAAATTCAGTTCTTATATTTCATTTTCTTTTTTTTTCGATAATGTTTTGTAACACTTTTCTATTTCTATTACACACCAACTGATCTTTATATTTACTATGTACTTTTATATGTATGTACGTACTCGTATCTATCCCTGACTGTATGTAATTTTTGTGTATATCTTTTATATAATGGCCATATAACTTTTGTAGACCAATATATATGTATATGTGCTATGTATTATGTATAGTAAATAACTTTACTTATGTATACATATGTTAACTCTTAATAAATGTATAATTTTAATGTACTACTTAAAAAACAAACATGTATGAACCAAAACTATATTTAAATTAAATAAAAAAAATTAATTAATTAATTAATTAATTAAAACTATTAAAACTCTATTTGTAATTGCTTATTTTTATTTTCTAAAATTTCTGCCTCTCCCTCTCTCTCTCTCTCTCTCTCTGTGTGTGTGTGTAATTTGGTATGGTTTGTTTTCTTAACTCTTATTGTATTATTTCTTCCTCAAAAATAGGGCTTTATATGGAACAGACATAACTCCATGCATAACTATATGCAAACGATTGCAAATGACACAGAAATGATTTCGGGTGTAGTCTGTTCCATATAAAGCCAACATAAAGTTTCGTTTTGGTGTGCTATTTGTGTTTTTGTTTAAATATTCATATCAAACAAATACTTTCCTTGCAAAGCTATACAATTTTTACATCTTTTTTTTAAATATAGGGTGTAGTAAAAATAATCGATTATTTCTCTATATTAATTTCTGAAAAGAATACGCAAGTATGTAAGTGCTGCAGAGTTCCATTTAAGATTCACTGACATACTGGCATTCATTTTCGTTTAGAGCTGTTAGAGTACTTCGCTCATAACGTACTATATCGCAATAATGTCCTGCAAATCCATTAGGATTGGTTTGACAAATACCAGGATGAAGAAATATTATCTGGGAATTGTAATAAATACCTGCCTAGGTTCCGTGTATTTGTTCTGATGATTCAATCTCCATAACACAGAATCTACCCGTTCAAAAGGGCGGTTAATATTGTTCTTCTGGATAATCCGGTGCATGAATGTTTATTATAGTTACAAAAGAAAAGCTTTAAATTTCATGCAAAATTATGGATTTCATTTAACTACTCCTCTTCCTACAATCCGAAATTAAATTCGACAAAGCTTTTATAAATTTATTAAAATGTTAGCCTTAACATTTTAGAATACTTTATACATTACAGAACCAATAATACTTTAAGAATTTTCCCAAAAACAATTTTTCTTTCATCATTTAAAAAAAGTTCATTCGATTTCTTAATTATTTTGAATATTTGATTTGTTTTTATATTTAAAATAACTCTTTTATGCATATTTTGTTGAACAATTAAAAGAAAATTAAAAGAATCATTAATTAGTAATTATCTTTTTTAACATCCTTCAATCATTACATACAAACAAAAAAAAAACAAACTTCCACAAATTTTTAAACAAAAACAATAGAATTGGCTTTAAAACAGAAACAACAGCAGCAACAACAACAGCGTTTAAAATCGTTATCACGAACACCAAGCCAAGATCAACAATATCATCATCATCAACATCACGCTCAAGTCCATCAACAACCCAAACAACATTTAATGGCGACTCTGCTACAGAAAACTGAACAATTGCAGCAACAGCAACAACAACAACAACAACAACAACATCAACATATAACAAGCTCACCTGTACGCCCCAAAAAGTTATATTCCAGCAATTGGCAATTATTAAGACAACATACCAACACACAATCTCTAGACAATTCCGATTTACTAACAAATACCATTGGTGGTATGAAAAATCAAGGTAATCTGTTTGTGTTTCTCTAATCAATTAATTAAACATGAATTTAATTTGAATCTACCCCCCTCACCCGGCACCCATTCACTTTTTAAGAATTTTCATCGAGCTTAATGGCCAGACGTTGTTCAGTACCGGTTGCAGCTTTAAACTATCAGAGGCAAATAATTTCATCACACTCACCCTTAAGTACTGTTAGTGATCATCATCATCATCATAGTGTTAGTGGTTCCTTAAGTAGACGTACTTCCTTAGCTATGGATCCAAATGAAAGTTTTTTACCCGAAACTAAACGTCGTGTACGCATGATAAATAGACATTAAATACGTAACGGTATTTTGATTTGGTTTAAGTAATGGTTTACATTGTAAAAGTTTTTTTTATAGAAAGTTTCCGTTTGTTTGTAAGGAGGCAGAGAAGAATTGTACTTGCCTTCCAGATACTTGGAAATTAGTTTTGTTTTCTAATTAGCAGCCGTCAGCCTAAATGAATTTCATTCAAATTTAATTGAATTTCCTTACAAAAATATCGCTGTGAATATTTTGTAAGCGAAAAAATTTCAGAAAGAAAAATTTTTTAATGTGAATTAAGTTCCTAAAAAATAAAATATGATATAAACTATGGAATAAAAAACAGAAAGCAAAACTCTTCTGCCGAATTCTGGCTCCATTCTACAGTCAATCATTTGATTCAATTCAATTAGCTTTTTCCGTGTCAAATAGATCTATACTAGATGTATAAATGCTGAAAAAAAATTCCTTTGGCTAAATCTGGCCGTTTAAGGCAATTTTTTTTTCAGACACGTTCTAATTGTTGACATTATAGATCTAAAATAAAAGCATATCTTACCATAGAACTTAGATCAGCGTCACGGCACTTCTCAACAATTTTAGGTAGATCATTGCTTGCACCAGCCCAAATACACGGCAAACAGTTTCTCTTCGTCAAACTCAGTTTGGCTGTAGTTAACGCCGACACACATACACAATAAAATCTTCTTCTTCATCGATCCTAAATGGATTTCGTTTTTCTCGGCTCACTGCCACTTCACATAACATGATCAAAAAGTATAATAAAATTCTGTGCTTATCGGTTTTTGTCAGTGAATTTGAGTGGACATCTAACCACTTATTAAACCACTTATTGTTGCCAGTTTTATTCAAGTACAACCAAACGGGATCTTTTTTGGAATAGAATATTTAGCTTTTAAGCCTTCAAAACAATGCTTACATAACTATCTAAGTCTAGATTCTAGACCATTTAAATTAGTTTTTTCACTAAAATTCCACAATTGGTGGAAACGCGTAATAACGTGTAAAACATATTTCCATCTATATTCCTTCCCTAATTCTAAACTAAAATAGAGAATTGAGAGAATAATAAATTTTTTTTACTCTCCTCTTTACAAAATAAAACAAATGTGTTTTTAATTATAAAACAATTTTACAAAAAAGTAGTAATTTTTTATTCGCAATTTTTTTTTAAAGTAAATGTTTAGATATGTATGTATGCATTAAATTAGATTTTTTTGTGCTTTGCGGTTATTTTAAATAAATGGTAGGATAAGTTTATATGGGTCTTAAATGAGTAGGTGTTTGTATTTTTATTCGTTTTGATTTAAAAAAAAATAATAAAATAGAAATGAATAATTAAATTAAATTATTAATTTAAATTAAAAATTATGTTTAATATTTTTTAAGTATATGTTGTTGTCTTATAAAGTAAATACATATTTATTAAAACATTATTTACATTTTTTTAGATTATTATTAATTAAAAATTAATTAATTTATCATTAAAAAAATACATATGTAGTTATATAAAAGCAAAATTACAAAATATTTGTAAGTGGTTTTTGTTTGCTTGATTACTTGATAAAAAGAAACATACGTTAACGTACGTTAACAATATTAATATTTCCATTAAAATAAATTTTATTTTTTTCAATTAAATACACAAAAAATATTAATTTTGTTAAGAAATTTTAAAATAAATATAATACGATTTAATTATATTAAAATATTATTAAGCTATTTAAACAAATTTAAGGCAAGATTAATGTTGTTGTCAAAACATATTCATACTTTTCATGTGTACACAATCTATATGTATGTATATCGTATTAAATAAATAAATATCTTTTCAAATCGTTATAAATATTTCCTTTAACGAATGGAAGACATTCTAATAAAACTATTTTAGTTTTAATATTTAAAAAAATGGCCTTATAATACAACTCATCATGAAATAATGAAATGTTACTGCTATTGGAAATGAAACAAATGAACTAAATTGTATAACAGACGACCTGCATACAATAAAATAGCAACTGAAACTATTATTTTAAACAAAAGTTAGGTCAGTTTTTCTCATTACAGACATTCTAAGACACATAAGGTTAGGAAAACACATGAGCCTTAATATCCATACTTTTAGTATTCCTTTATTTTAGTGTCCAAAAAAGTGTTTTCTTCCACAGAAACAAAATATTAAAATTTCTTCATAATTCTTAAATGAATTCCCGAATAATTTGTATTAATTTTCAGCTTTTACTATAAAGGTGGTGTTCAAACAAAGTGATTTTTACTGAGAATTGTCTGCGGCATTTCTAAAACTTGTACCGAAAATCAAATCTGCCAAACAACACTGTTTAAAGCAGATACTTTATATACCAATGGATTCCAGTTAGTCATAAAGAACGTAAACTAGTTCCAGCTTTGTTGTTTTTCGTAAAAAATAATGTCTTGCTCTCAAGAAAAGAGGCATCAAATTATGTATAAAAATATGGGTACCAACAAATATTTTGTTCGAACAACATAGCTAAACTTTTAAAATTGTTATTCTTTTGCTTTCTTTAAATTAATTGTGAAATTGAAAAATCTTTTATACTTCTCTACTCAAAGGGAAAGTATTTAAGGCCTTTTGTGTTTTCAAGTCTAATTAACTTAACAAATAACATGTAAAAAAAAGATTAAATTACAATAACTAACTAGCTATCTAACTAATTAACTACATACCTAACTAACAGGCTAACTTAGTTCATTGCCTTCGTATAGACTCTCACAACTGTCTAGCAGACGTAACACTGGCGATATATCGTAGGGATACAATTGTCGCGCTACCAGTCGAGATATTTGTGAACGTAAACGTATTAGCACACTCATTGCATCGTCCAAGGTCGATGAACCCATGCCGAAATCATGACAACTTTGTACAAACATTGACCAATTCATGCGTATGTATTTGAGAAAACGCAATAGGTACAAAAGGAAACAAGTCTCATTGCTCACCAATAGATCCAACAATAAGTCCGAACTATTTGATATCATTTTTAGGAACTCCAGATATGTATAGACAGGATTAAGCAGAGATACTAATTCAGGAAAAGCATTGTTGCGAAACGAAATGCCAGCAGTAACGTCCAGCGTACATACCATGGCTTCAATAAGATGATCATCTTGATCGTCGAACAGATGTATAAGTATCTTACTAAAATGACATTCGGGATGGAATTCAAGTGTGTGTTTAATGAACTCTTCCAATTTGCGCAAAACATCACGTATGGATCTTTCGATAAGCACCATATCTTGTATGGCATCATAATCTGTGGAATCGATTGAGGAATCCGAAGAATCACTGCGTATTTCTTTTACCGTTACCGCTATAGATTTCAGCACCAAAAGCACTATTTTTTGCAATATAGTCTTGTCCATCTCAATGACATCACTTGAGTTTAAAGGATTTTCTGTAGCATCATTTAAATGACCAAACTGGTGTTGCAATGTATTCAGGGCGTAATTAACAGGCTTCCTTTTAAAACCTATAAGACCCACTATATTTTCAGGTTGCCGACGAGGTAGAGATTCTAGTATGCTGTTATCCTTGACATGTCTTACAATTTGATGGGCCAGCTTACAAGTCTCATCGGGTAGCATATCTTGCAAAGCCAATGTGGAGCCATAGCACAAGGCCTCATTGAATAGGCACAACATCTGTTTATACACTGTACATGATAGGTTTTGATTTAAAAGCGATTCAAACTTATCCAATTGGGCATAGAAAGGTGAAGTTTCCACAATAGGCAGGTTGGCTTTTACTTTTATTATATTCTCCCATAACTGCAGAAAGTTTAAAATACAATTTTCGGCATTTTCAACTTCTAAATGATTGGCAATCAGGGATGACATATTTTTTACCAGTGCTGGCCATTTATTTTCGAGTATTTTAATGGTTTTACACTTGAGGTGAGTTGTATCAAAACTTTCCGAATCGATTAATGTGATCAAGTGACAGCCCTGCTGAGCCATGGGACCCACGGGCGTATGATGTGACGCTAAATGATGTTGTGGTACTTGAAAGGCTGCATTTGTTAAATTATAATGTTGATTGGTAGTGGAATTGTGATTATAGTGCGTTGATGCTGATGTAGAAGAAGACGGACCATCTAGACTCTCATTAGAACGATAGTGTACGGCAAAATAGTTGGATTCTAATGTGGGTTGTTGAGCTCGAAAATGTAAATAGCCTAAATTTACTTCTTCCACTGCCGTGCTACTACCGGCAGCATCATCATTAATGGATTGGCTGTCCGTAATTTCTTCGTCCAGTGGATGCAAATCTATATCCTTCCATTCTACTATTCTCTTAATAATTTCCAAACTAAAGTGAATTTTCTGCACAGCTTTATGATCTAGACGATCGAAATTAAAGAGATTATCCACCAGCTTTTTAAGCCAATCATATACAAGTTTTTTAAGCCAATCATCGTTCATTTCCTGTTTGGCTATTACCAAAAATGAAGCCAACACGCGACCAGCCAGAAATTGCACAAAGGCATTGTTATAGGCAGATAAAACAATTATTTCATCAATTAAATTATGGTCATTACGTATCAAAGCATCACAGACATCCATTATGCGAGCACATATAAAACCCTTTGAATTCTGTTTTAAATAGATGTCAAACAGAAGTTGTAGATTCGATAGAAATTGCAATAACTTATTAGTGGGCCATTCACTTAAATTGGCCACCCTTTTCTGGCCATTTGCATCCAGGGAATAGTGTGATTGAAAAGGTTTCATTAATTTGCGCTCTGAAACACCACAAAGGCATTGTTTATTTAAAGATTCCTCAAACTCACGCATATCCTGCGACGCAGCTATTTCGTCCAAGTGTTGTTGGTGATGGTGATGAACAGAACTAGATGGAGCTGTTAAATTGGGATTCGTATGCAAAATATGCCTTTGTTTGCTACAATTTATGTTTGATGTAATTGCCGGATTATTTAGTGGTAATAAATCAGGTAAACTACTGCGATCCACTTCATCACTGGATATTATAGAGGAGGAATTGTAATTTGTTTTTATACTCGAAGACATAAGATCGTCTTCACTGTGATGAAGGTGATGGTGTTGATGTTGAAGTTGATAATGCTGATGTCCATTACCATTTGTTAAAGGCAAGATATGGTTTAAATTTTGTACATTCAACAGTTGCGTTAAAGAGGCTGCTCTAGATGATGAAGGCGTAGAACTTGGTGAAGTATCTGTAGAACATGAAGACGAGGGAGTGGTTATGGAGTGTGCTGATGATGATGCTGATGATAAGGGCGACGTTTTATTTATCCCTTCAACAGCTTCTATGATGTCTGGTGGAGGTGGCAATCCTGCTGTTGCTACTGTAGAGGAGGAAATCTTAGTTTTGTTATTAGGAGATGTTTTAACTTTTTCAATTTTTTGTCTTTTTGTTTGTGGCTGCTCCGTGTTGTTGGCATTGCTATTTATAATACAGTTGCTAGTTAAATTGCTTGTATTATTTATGATACTGCTTTTGCTATTGTTATGCAAACTTGACGTTGAAGAGGACATGCCACCACCATTCGTTATACCAAACACCTTATCCTGCTGTCTATGGTTTTGATCCGGTGAAGAAGACATATTGCTGATGAGCGTTTCTGTTGCTTTTTAACTTTGAAAAGATATTATTAAGAAACTTTTTCACACCTTTAAAGTGTATTTTTTAGTCTGCAACAGAGGAGTATTAGAAAAACATATATATGCACACCTTCAAAATACATACATTTTTTAAGTTTCTTCAAGTTTTTTTTCAAAATTTATTTATTGAGCAACGCTTAACAGCTTCTTTACGATTGTGTGTAGAAGAAGCAACTCTATGATGCCATTGGACAAAAGGTGCTACCGTGCTACGCATTCACAAGGTTACGTGTGCATTTTGCTTAGGCGGAGTTACTTTAAGGTAGCACTTTGGTATATTCACACATTTTTTCACGATTTTCTCATATATTTCCAGTTGTTTCATGAATTTTTATATGAAAATATTTTTATTCATTCGTTTATCTTTATTATTATTTACCTTTTACAGTGACACTAACACTATTTTTGTTTTTGATTGTTTTTCTATATTATTCTGGCCAGCATTTGTTGTTTCTACACATTTCATGTACCAAAAACATTTCCGTTTGCGTACGTAAACGAATTATTTTAAATGAATATATTTTTATTGGAATTTTAAGCACTTTTATTAAATTTTTGGCTGCAGTTTTAATTTTGTTAAATAAAGGAAAAAGCAGAATTTTTTTACTTGATTTTCGACTTCTTAATTACACACATTACGCGTCGCCATCTTGCTTTATTTTTGCCCTACTTGACATTTACAGAGTTGCGTTTAAAGTATATTTAAACTTGGCAGCATCGTTAAGTGGGCTGAGTTTTAATTGGGGGTAATGAAAATTTCTTACACAATTTTTGTTGAATCCGCTAATCACAGAAAAATGTCCTTATTCTGTTCCTGAGCCCGCAAACGTCTCAGTACGTAATACAGTGCAAAATGTCATTACCTATATGCTGGCTATATCTTATGTATAGTGGTGAATTTCGTTTTTATTCATCACGCAGCAGAAACTCACCATACTTCATCTCAGCAACCAACCAGAAAATCACCCTGCTTTTACGTCAGGTCGTGAAACCCAGAGGATTTACTCGACAAGCCTCTTTCTAAGTCTTTGGATGATTCTATCCCTCCCTCTCCTCATTTGGTCAGAGTGACTGAAAGAGTTAATTCTTTTGGGGTTGTCTGTGTTGCCAGATTTCTTTTTTTAAGTGTTTCTTGAGACTTCAAATGCTGCCGTATAAATTTTTACATTTAGGCGTTTTTAAGAATTAAATAAAAATTGTTTATTTGGGACGTTTATTTTATGCATTTTTAAGAGTTATACTTAATTGGAAAACAAAAATAGCTTAATTGGGATAGAAAAGGTGTTGTTTAGTTTTTAATATTTATTAGTATACTTTTTAACACTCCTTTTTGCTACTTTGACATCAAAAATGCAAAAAACGAATTTATAATCTTTGTTTAAACCAGTCAATTTTTTTAAATAAAATTAAAAATAAAATAATTAATAGAAATAAAACTATTTAACGTTTTGTCTACGTTTTTTTTATCCATAAAATCATTTTTTATTAAGCGACAAATGTTAGTTAACGCTTTTTACGATAAAATTTTATGGACAGCACTGTTCACTTTTGTTTTTCATTTGACATTGAAGTGGTATGTTCAAAGTCGCTGGAATATTTCATATTTTAAATACAAAATTACAATTTCAATTAAAATATATCACCATATTGAGAGCGTACGCTGTCAAGTAATAACTGTTTTAATCGTATATATTATTTTTAAACTTTTGTGTACTTATTTTTGTAATAAAAGATTCGAAATAAATTAGCATAAAAACAACAATGGCTGGCCCACTACCTTTACTAACCACGGAAGCAGTTTACAAGAAATTGCAGGAATACTATCAAGCCAACGGCAATAAAATTAACATTAAAGAGTTATTTGCCCAAGATGCTGACCGTTTCAAGAAATTTAGGTATGTACCCAAAGAATAAATTGGTTGTGTGGAATACAAAAAAACAGTGTCTATTAGATAGAAAGTTCTCTCCCCAACCCCCTTACAGATGAGCATCCATAGTGTAGTATATTTCATAGATAAAGTGGCTGTGGTATACCTACCGGTCTTTTTTCTCTCTTGGTTGTAATTTTAATTGCTGTTATAATGTTATCATTTATTTAATCAGTGTTAGTTAGAATAGGGATTAAATAAATAATGTTTGTTTAATTGTTTGTTTATTTTGGCCAAAGGTTGTAAATAAGAACATGTAATTTAATAAAATTGAATTTCAAATTATTTTAGGGGTTACTGTCAAGGTCATATTAAATATTTTATTTCTTTCCCACTATTAATTATATCATATGGTGCTGTGGTATATTGATAACCGAACTGTAGAAAATCATTATTTTTTATTATTAATTTGTGTATACCCATGAAATAAAAACGAAAGGAAAATTACTTTCACATATGTGTATACAATTTTTCGTGTCCTTTGCTCATGATCAACAAAAAACTAACAACCATGGCTACTACATACCCACTTACTGGGTTATTGTTACATCTGAGACTTTCACTTTCTATTAAATAAACGAACAGGTTCAAATTTTATACGCATATATTCATTGATGCAAACACAAAAATATGTAAATTCGTATAAAGTATATATACATGTTCGATTGAATTTGCATATTATTACTAAAACTATGTTTACTACATTTTTATCGATAAAATTTTAATGGTACAGCTGCCCCTAGCATTTGTAAATAAATCGTTATTTTTTGTAACGGTTTATTTATTATTGATCCTTTAATTAAAATCTGGGTATGGCAACTTTAAAAGAATTGACAGTTTTGCCGTTTTAGCTATAATTTAAGCGATTTTATACACTGTAATAAACGAAATGCGTCAAATTCTTTAATTATGCACATAAAATATTTAAAACCATTTGGAAAAGTTTCGACCAATTTAAAAAATTCTTCATATTGTACAGCAATAACTGCAAAAAACAACTTGTGCGTGTATAATTAAGGGAAAGAGCAAGAAAAAGCTAAAAATAATATTAAATGATGACGTACTACGCAGTCAGTCATAAAATAATTTTCTTGAATGTTTGCCATTTATTTATTGGGTTTCGTTAGTCTTATTTCAAGTTGTACTGCTTTAAAGCCGGCCGGCAATAAGATTTTAATATTATGTACATATTTATTTATTTCTTTTAATATTATGTACATACATTATTATTATAATATATCTATTTTATAACTAAATTATAGTATCTATAGAATAATATAATTAGGGAGGATCAGATATGAGGCCTTAAGCTCTATTTCACAATAAATAAACTATTTAAATCGATTTATCACTCACTCTATATTCCAGCCTACGCGTTCCAACTCCCAAGGATGGTGATATTTTGATTGATTACTCGAAAAATCGTATTACTCCAGAAGCATGGAATCTTCTCTTGGAATTGGCCAAAGTACGACGTGTAGCAGAGGCCCGTGATGCCATGATGTCAGGTGTACCAATTAATATCACTGAAAACCGTGCTGTTCTTCATATTGCTTTACGTAATCGTGGCGATAATGAAATATTGGTTGATGGCAAAAATGTTATGCCGGATGTACGTGCCGAATTGGCCCATATGAAAGAGTTTACCAATCAGGTTATTTCCGGTGTTTGGCGTGGTTTTACCGGCAAACAAATAACCGATGTTGTAAACATTGGTATTGGTGGCTCGGATTTAGGTCCTCTTATGGTCACTGAAGCCTTGAAGCCTTATTGTAAGGGCTTACATTCACATTTCGTATCGAATATTGATGGCACCCACATGGCTGAGGTTTTGAAGAAGGTGAACTATGAAACCACTTTATTCATAATTGCCTCAAAGACGTTCACTACCCAAGAGACTATTACCAATGCCACATCGGCCAAGAATTGGTTGTTGGAACAAACCAAAGATGTAAGTTTTACTGTTTGATGTTACTTTTTCTTGTTTAGAAAACTTTATTTTTGAAAATACCTTTTTTAGCCCTCTGCTGTTGCCAAACATTTTGTAGCCTTGTCTACCAACAAGGCTAAGGTTACTGAATTCGGTATTGATAGCAAAAATATGTTTGGTTTCTGGGATTGGGTTGGTGGCCGCTACTCCTTGTGGTCAGCCATTGGTCTTTCCATTTGTTTATCGATTGGCTTTGAAAACTTTGAACAACTTTTGGAAGGTGCCCACTTCATGGACAATCACTTTAAAACTGCACCTTTTGAAAAGAATGTAAGTTTATTGAAATAATTTTTATGAAAGAGACAAGGTAAAGAGATTTTTTTTATAAATTTATTACTTTTTAGGCTCCCGTTATTTTAGCTCTTTTGGGCATTTGGTATTCCAATTTCTATAATGCCGAAACTCACGCCTTACTGCCCTATGACCAATATTTGCATCGTTTTGCTGCCTATTTCCAACAAGGTGATATGGAAAGTAATGGTAAATTTGTTACTAAAACCGGTTCAAAGGTGGTAGATTATAACACAGGACCAATTGTTTGGGGTGAACCTGGCACAAATGGCCAACATGCTTTCTACCAATTAATTCATCAGGGTACACGTTTGATTCCATGCGATTTTATCGCTCCTGCAGAGACTCACAATCCTATTGCTGGTGGTGCTCATCATAAAATTTTACTGGCCAACTTTTTAGCTCAAACTGAAGCTTTAATGGCTGGCAAAACCGCCGAACAAGCTAAAGCTGAATTGGTCAAATCGGGCTTATCAGGCGAAAAATTGGAACAGTTGTTGCCCCACAAAGTATTCACTGGCAATCGTCCCACCAACTCGATTGTAGTGAAAAAAGTAACACCATTTACTTTGGGTGCTTTGATTGGTGAGTTGTTTTACTCTCATTCCCTTGTTTTAGGCAACTTTACTAAAACATTTCTATTTTTTTTAGCCATGTATGAGCACAAGATCTTTACCCAAGGTATTATTTGGGACATCAATTCCTTCGATCAATGGGGCGTTGAGTTGGGCAAACAATTGGCCAAGGCCATTGAACCTGAATTGGCCAACAAGGATGTCGTCACTAGCCATGATGCCTCCACCAATGGTCTTATTAATTTCATAAAATCGAATTGGTCTTAAACATTTCCTACAATCACTCACTTATACTCTTATACAAACAAACAAACTATTTAAGAAGTCTCGCGCACATAAGCCACATTTCGTCTAATTCTTAAACGTATGCCTAGGGAGCATCTACAATATAATAGAAATGTATTTACACGGTTACGTGCAATTTATATAATTTTTTACTACATTTCCACGAAACAAACCAACCTACCTGCCTATCAATCTACCTACCAGCAAGAAAGTAAAACATCACAAACAATTTTAAATGAAGATATGCTTTTACCTGAAAGGTTACATCATTATTTTGTAGAAAATAATAATAATATTGTATTAAAAAATTTACTCTAAATTCCTTTTATGTTTAAATATTGGTATAAATCTCACTAACTATTTACAAAAAACTTAGTAATTATGTAAAAAAATACAATAAAAATTGGCTTAAAGTATTTAAAATTTAGTTGGAAAATATGCAAAAACTAAAAGAAAAAACATATTTTGAGATTGTTAAACTATTGTTGTCGTATGTTTACTTCATCAATTTATAAGTATCAAAGGCATTATTAAATGAAACAAAGCATAGAAAAACAAAACTAAAAATAAAGCATATTTGTTAGATGTTACAAAAAATAAAATTTATCTGTTTTTATTTAGATTTTAAAGCTTTTTTTGTTTGAAACAAGCTTTACGGAAACTACTTACAATAAAGGTATTTATTTATATATTTTGCAAACTTAACTTATAGGCTAGGATGGGACAAAATGTATTTCACATACATATAAGGTTACATTTCCTCATCATCATCATTATCATCGTCGTCATCATCCTCGTCAAGTTCCATATTTTCATCACCTTCTTTTTCTTCATCCTCCTCGCCCTCTTCCCATTCATCATCTGAAGATGATTTGTTGACAGCATCATCTAAATCTGAATTTGATGAATCTAAAGTATTTACAAAATAATAAATAATTAATGAAACTCATTTTAAAAATGTAACGAATATACGTACCATCATTGTCTTCAAATACTAAAACATTATCACTATTCAGATTATCGTTCTCTTGCTCAGCATTGCGTTTTATTTGGCTAACTAACAATTGTAGACGACCGCTAAGTCTAAATAAGGGATTAAAAATAATTATCTTTCAATTAATTGCTATGCTATAAAATGTTAAAAAAATTAGATAAGTATTCGATAATAAAATTAAAATTATGAGAGGCAAAAAAAGATGAAATGATACGATAAATCCTTCTTCCTAAGACCATTTAAGGAACTCTAACCAATAATCTTGAATCTGTACGCCAGGTTACTAGCACAGAATGTGCTCAACATGATCTGATTCCCTCACATTATTACAAATCCTGCAGATCCTCCATTAAAAACTTATTACCTGAGACCAGTAGCCCGGAGATTCAAGATTATACTCATTAAATTGGATACTGGATACGTCATGAAATTGGATACTGTTCTAAACCCACATTTGCCACTTAAAAATGCTTTGTAACTTACTTGGACAATTCCTTTAAACAATTAGCACGATGTTCAATTATACCAATGCAGGGACCAAATTTATTCAGTAAATCATCAGCTCCCAAAGCCATCAGTTGACTGGAATGAGTTTGTGCCAAAATCTTCAACCAATTCATAGCGAATTCCACACTAAATAAAAAGTAAAGTATAGAAAAATAAACGTACTTTCAAATTTATTTCTCCTACAATACTTACTTGGCATGTTTCTTTTGCATAAGCAAAGTTAACTCATTAACCAAAGTGCCCACATATTGCACGGGCAGTTTTTGTAAGGTGAGTTGTATAGTTTTAATATCTTTTGTACATAAAACCGAACGTAATAAACTGAAATTTTATATTTTAGAAATGTAAGTAAAGCTTAAAAGGAATAAATATTGTATAATTGACTTACTTTGCATCTTTACTGTGCAGTGATTGTACCAGCAATTGCACTTTACTTTGTGATTGAGGCACCACTTTACCTTCAGGAGCATTTAGATTTAAATTCTGCAGCCTTGATTCCATGGGCAGATCTAGGGAGGTAATTTTTTTCTTTGACACCGTTATTGCTGACTTATAATCTACATTTTTGCTATTGATGATAGGTGTTAAGGTTTTTGAAGCAGCATCTGAGTTTTTATCTTTTTTGCTGCCTAGTTTATCTTTGAGTAGACTTTTTGGATCCTTTCTTACTAAAACTTGTAGTTTTTCATTGAAATTTGGCTTTAACTGTTCAAATACCAAAAAATGTTTGTCACCATAAGCAAAAAGTAAGCCACCAGGCTTGGCCGCATGCTGTAATGAGGAAGCTATGGCTGTTATGGGTTCTATAACGGTGGCGCTATCCGAAGCAATGCTTATAGTCAGCTTAGGTTTTATGGGTTTATCGGCTTTAATGCTGTTGATGTTAAGAAAATTATATTAATTGCTTATAAAAAAGTGGCAATACATTAGTTGGTTGCTTACTCACCTAGTTAAATCTATAATGTAAACATGTATGACACCACTTCGTGTGACACTGGACACCTTCAAGGTATTGTTCTCCTCTTGCAATTGGCAGCTTAGACAATGGGCTATGTCCTCCATTAGAAGTGTACAAGAAGCTGGCTTATTGCGACCTTTTTTACCAATTTTCCACATACAAATAATACGTTCCATACGTGAAGTTGTCAAGGCATATTCTATTTTATCATTGACCACAAAGTGTTCCATAAAATTGATTTCCGATGTGTGGCCAGTAAATGTTTGCAATAGTTCTTGTGTTTCTACAGAATACACTTTGATCAGGCGGGAACCCACTACCAGAGATTGGGATACTGGCATATAGGCTATACTGTAAGGTTTCTCAGGACCCACAGACCAGGATGATAATTGTTTTTCTTCTGCTATAGACCACATAATAACTTGACAATCTTCACCGCAGGTAAAAAGTCTGCCATCTGTGTCACGTACAATGGATGTGATTTTACCATTATGGCCCTCTCCTTTTAGATTACGTTCAATCTGCAACGAGTTACAACAAAAATTATTTTACTTTCATTTATATTTAAACATATAAAATAAAAGGAAAACTAACCTTAGCTTCAGCATAGGAATACAACGATACTTGGCCTTTACTAGTACCTAAAGCAACGTATAAACTTTCCTTCGCGGTTGACGACTTTCTTTGTTTCTTTTGCTATTTGAAAGAAATTATTTAAGAATTAAATTCACTTTATTGCAAAGTATTTTTTGCGTACCTTTTTGTCTAATGTCTCTGAGCCGGGGGCCACAGATATCCATACTAGTGCCGAGCAGGGTCCAGATAAATGTAAATTTGGTGTATATTCTTGCTTTAATTCATTTGTATCTGTATCCCATATCCTTAGTATACCCTGGTCATTGATGAAAGCAAATAGTTTACCATCAGGCGAAAATCCCAACACGTGCTGTGCTCCTAAAGCCATTTCTGAGTGAATGAGAGTGTGTTTATAATAAAAGTCTTGCTGTCATTTAACAAAACAAATGAGCTGACAACAGAGTGTGCCAAAAAAATTGAAAACATACATTCAATACACTGCTTTACAAAATAAGTCGTAAAGCTTTTTTAAATTTTTCTTTATCATGTCACCTGGTGTATAGCAATTTTATCTCTATAGTGCAAGATACAGAGTAATAACAATATTAATGGATTTTTTACTTTAACTTACAAATGAAAAACTAATTATAAAAACTCCCTTATCCAAAAAAATCAAAATTAGTTTTAAAAAACATTTTCCACACTGGGTGTTTCATATCTGAAAAAAAAATTAAATACATTTCCGAATCACCTTGTCACATTTGTTTTATTTGGTATATACGAAAGAAAATATTTTTATACCATAGCGCCTTTTGTCTGCAAAAAGTTCTTTTTTCCCTTGTTTTGCTAAAATGACCATGACTGCACGAGAAAAGAGTTTGCTAGCATCGGCAGACCATGAATGGACGGCTGAAGAAGAAATACAGTTATTTTATGCTATGGGCGGCCTCAAGCCGGTAGGTGTTAATAGACACTTTTACATTGCGTGTATAACCGATCGTCTGTCCAGAAGCCTTAATCGTGACTACACCACCGAAAGTATATGGGTTCATTTAAGGAGCATGTTTAACTTGGAAGCCTTAGAAGAATTGGAACCTTTGCCATTTCCCAATGAAGAAAAGGAGTTTTCACTGCCAGAGGCAGAGTTCTCCACGCTATTGTCGAAAAAACGTGCTGCTAGTGAAGAAAGTAGGCAAAGTTCAGATGGACCACCCTCTATTATAGCAGTGGTAACAGATTATACCACCAAAGGTAATAAATAATAGTTGTAGAAGCCTGTTGTCATTTTTTGTATTTAAACATTTGTTGCCTTTAGATAAATCCACCACTAATTCACAAACAAAATTATCCTCTATTGGCCTGGTCAGTACAAAAGAATTGGATAAGCGTTTATCTGTCAAATTAACGGACGCCCCTAAGCGTACACCCAAACGTACACGTGGTTCTATGTCTTTGGAGTCCAGCAGTCCCTCCACCACACCGCCGCCTATTCAAAGCAATAAACGACGTCGCATTTAATTTATAACAATTTCCCCATTTAACCCCCTCACCTTTACTACACCGTAAGATTAAATTAGAATTTCTGTCTTAATTGTTTTACCTTAACATATAAATTCTTAGATTATAATTTATTTTTTATTATTTATATATAAATAATACTTAAGTTAAATACAAATTAATCCTCAAATTCTTGGGAATTATCGTCGTCTTCTTCCAAATTGTTTGTTGTTGGTAAGTCGGCCACTACATTCAAACGCTCGAGGAAAGTGGTCAACAAACGCTTATTTATGTGATCAGTCTGCGTTGTTTCTCTTACTACATTTGGTTCTAATTCGTTGCCAACATTAAGACGAGGAGTCACCGCATCTAATATTTGTAAGGCCACATCAACCTGCTTGCTGGGTTCCTGAACACAAGGCATTTTTTCACTTTCTAATGAACAACTCAAAAAAATGACTCAATTTTAATATGAAAAGGTTGTTTAAATATTATAAATCACAATATTACATAACAGGGTAGTTTATAATTTATATTTTACCAAATGGCATGATTCATGTTAAATTAAAGCAAATTACCAGGGTAGTCAATGTCAAAAAAATATTGAAAAGAAGTAAATAGTTTCTGTCTTTAATATAATTGTTAATTAAGATAGATCGTGTTTCATTGTAGGTATACACTTAGCAACGCGTTTGTTAAAACAAATACCTGCCAAACATACCATAGTGTATGTTATGCTAAAAACACATTTAAAGCTACCGGTTACGCTCTTACCTGTAGTCAGCAGTTTAATTATTTTCACTTATTTATTTTTGGTATTTGAGCTTGCGAATTTCCCAACCATCGTTAGTGGTGTAGTATAAATAGCTGTGTTTTGTCTTTACTACCATAGTTCATAGAAAGACATCAAACTGTTTAGGCGTTTTTGTTTTTAAGTGCGTTTTCCTTACTGCAGTAGTGAACACTAACCATAATAAGTTACAATAAAATTTTCAATCTGGCAATACTGCGCGAAAGAAAAAAATTATCTTAACAAGAATCATACAGAAAAATAATATAAATAAATAATTTAAATACGTATATTGTAAAATAATATCCAAGCTATAGTTAACCATACGCAACAAAGTTAAAATATAGTTAAAATTTACTAAGGAACATAAAGTATTTCCAAAGGAAATAATAAACAAGAAAAAAGGTCACGAAAACAAAACTGCAGCCAACAAAAACACTTACACACGCACGAATACACCAACAAAACCAAGGGAAAGTTACCATAATACGGATGCAAATAATAAAAGAAACACAAGAAAAATTGCGACACAAACAAACAAAGAAATCTCCATGAATCAAAATAATACCATATAAATATAAGAAAAGAATCTGAGAAAAACGTACGAAAGGAAAACTTAAATTGAACGTTATGGATTATGTTTATTGTGGTGCTGATACCATAGGTCCACCTACAGATGATCTGCTAAGTATGTGGTTGTGGAAAAGTAGATTTCAAAGACTGTCTAAATGTAATTTAATATTGTTGTTATAGATGTTTATGATGGTGGTGGCCCACGTACTGCTACTCACTATTCACCTAATTTTGGCGGCTTTAATTTGGGCACCGGTGAGGCAGAGTATATGGAACTGGTGCCTATTTTAGCAGATGGAGGTGAAAATTTTGGTGTCTCAGCAGTGGCTTTCGACGATTACGAAGAGCTGTTATGGATGGGCAATCTGGGGGTATATATTTTTATTATTAATATGAACGAAAAAATTGTTATTTTAACTTCGATTTCCTTCTGTTTTAAAGGGTCACGTCACTTCTTATTATAGCAGCAGCCTGCAAAAGTATACCTCCTTTCAGGTACATCCTTCGGATATTGTGCGCCAAATTTCGACAATTGATTCGGGCATTTTAGTATTGACGCAGACCTCTCTTAGGCATCAAATAAGACGCGGTATTCCCAGATTCACTCATAAATCGAAAAATATGACGGAAATGGTGTGTATGCAACAGTTGTCGCCGCAACGTTTAATTATGGCCGGTTTACAGAACGAAATGATTGATTTCGATTTGATAACTTTAAAGGAAACAAATTTGGTAAGTTACTATCTAACTTTTACTAAAAATTAGTTAATTATTCAAGACACGTCTTATATTATTTTCCTTTTGGTGACAAATTTTTAATTTTTTATCCTTTTACTCATTTTTATTTATGTTCTCTAATTTTTCTTTACTTACTTCTATTGTTAAAAACATAGGAAAACGTCGGCTCAGCTGGTTGTACAGTATTACGTCAAAATTCTCGTTTTCTATTTGCTGGAGATCCGTTTGGCACTGTTACTTTACGCGATTTGAATACGCTACATGTTGAGCATACGATCAAAACTCATACGGGCAGTTTATCGGACTTCGATGTACAAGGCAATTATTTAATATCCTGCGGTTATAGCGGTCGTCAAGGTACACTTGCCGTTGATCGATTTTTAATGGTTTACGATTTACGCATGTTACGTCTTGTATCGCCAATACAAGTTTTAATGGATCCACAGCTATTAAAATTTTTACCCTCCCAAGCTTCACGTTTAGCTGTCGTTTCAAGTTATGGTCAAGTTCAGTTGGTCGATACAGTGGAGTTGAGTGAGCCGCGTGTGTGTATGTATCAAATAAATACAACGGGCAGTCAGGGTTTGTTAAGTTTTGATGTGAGCTCTTCGTCTCAAGTAATGGCATTTGGCGATCAATCGGGTCATATCAGTGTAATAGCGGCGGCAAATACTCCGCAACCACAATTCAACAGTTTTTCAAGAGATACTGAATTTGCCGATCCTGTGCCTCAACTGCCTATAGTGCCCATAACGGATACTACATTCCCTTTGTCGTCCATAGTGTTGCCGCATTTGGTAACTGGCACTCGTTGGTTTTCCGATTGGCCAGCAGAACTATTGCGCTACCAATATCGTCGTCCTAAGCCTTTAGAACAAGATGTTCTAAACAATATGAAAATGCAAGGACCCATCGGTTATTCTCCTAATCCGCGCACTTTGAGAAGAAATCAAATACCATATATCTTAGAAAATGGTACAGGCATAGCTGCTGGCGGTGTTAATGGTCTTGCGAACGCCGTAAAATCTTTAGAACTGGGTGTTAAAATTATACCAAGACGTTATCGTAAAGTCGAAATGAAGTACAGTAAATTGGGTACACAAGACTTTGATTTTGAACAACATAATCAAACTTGTTTTGCCGGTCTGGAGGCCACATTACCGAACTCTTATTGCAATGCTATGCTGCAGATTTTGTATTTTATTGAACCATTGCGTCAGAAGTTATTAAACCACACTTGTGCCAAGGAGTTTTGTCTATCATGTGAATTGGGTTTCCTATTCTACATGCTGGATAAGAGTACTGGTAAGTAAATATTGAAATTTATAAAGTTATAGTTTTTAAACTAACCAAAGTAATAATTCTTTTAAAGCCTCTACACCTTGCCAAGCAAGCAATTTCTTAAGATCTTTTCGCACTGTGCCAGAGGCTGCAGCTTTAGGTCTTATTTTATCGGACAGATCATCAAATGTTAATTTGATAAGCTTAATACAAGTAAGTTTGTAGAATTTTTTATCGTTTTTACATTATTTTTTCATTTAATTTGTTTTATTTTCTAGAACTGGAATCGTTTCATTTTGCATCAAATGCATTATGAAATTTTGGATTCACACAAAAATAATCCTATTTGTGGCATGCAATATGTGGGCCATAACTATGGTAAATATTCTATATGTTTTATTTTATTTTCTTTATACACATATTTGTTTTAACATTTTTCTTTAAAGGTAAACAACAATATGTCTCTTATGGCGAAGAATCAAATACGGATATAAATAAATCCGGTGGTGATATATTTCAGGCTATTGATGTTAAGCAAGGTAAGTAAATTCTTAACAAACATTTGCCAATTCGTTTAGCTTTATAAAACTTATTTATTATTATTTTAGATGAAGAACGTGGCCGTAGTAAAATTAATGAAGAAACTGAAATTAGCCGCTTGTTTGGCACAAAACAAATCACCATTAATCGTTGCTTGAAATGCAACGAAGAAAAATCAAAACATAGCATTTTATTAACTTGTAATCTAATGTATCCAACATCAACAAAAGAACCGACAGAGTACATGAATTTTGGTACTATTCTAAAGAATTCTTTGGGCTGTGAGAAGAATATACAAGCCTTTTGTGAAAATTGTAAAAAGTTTTCGCCCACAAGACAAACCGTAAAGGTAATTTGTTTTTTTTTTTTGCCAATTGTTATAAAGTATTTTGTATAATGTTTTGTAAAAAGATCATCACTACTTTTGTAATTTGTTTAATTAATGGTAATAAATCTTTGCATTTTTTACATTAAGGTCACTGGTCTTCCTCAGTTGCTTGCCATTAATTGTGGTCTAAATAATGAAAAAGATTTAAATTTCTTACGCAAACAATTAAATCGCAACAACCCAACAATGTCTGAATCGCCGGCCACTTTAAATACCACTAAACCGTGCCGTTATGGCATTAATTGTTCACGTAGTGATTGTCATTTTGTACATCCGGATCGCAAATCTCCTACGGCAACGTCAACGTCAACGTCAGCGTCAATTAATCAAAACACAAATAATTCACCAAATGTAAGACAAAATTCCTGGTTCCCGCTTAACTTTTCAATGGCCGTCAATGAACAAAGAGAACTTAGCGTTCAAACTGAGAATAGTAATACCAAAAATGATAACACAAAGAATACAGCAGAAATGTATACAACAGCACAAAATCCAAATACAGAACAAGGCACAACAAGTATGTATGGTTGATTAGAAAGTTTAAAACGATATGGTTTTGATTAAAAATGTTTCTTTTTTAGCCACAAACCCACAAAATGAATTGTACCGCGAATATGCTTTGCATGCGGTTGTCTGCCAGATAGATGATGGCAATCAAAAAAATCTGGTTTCACTGATAAATGTCAGTAAGAAATATCATACCATGAAAATGGGTAATACCAGCTTTGGTGAGGATCAGGAACAGTGGTATATATTTAATGATTTCAGGTAAGTTTAAAAGAAAAAATCATACGAATTTGTTTGTGTACGTTGTTAGCAATTCTTAAAGAAAATAATTTCTTTTAGCATTTCACCGGTATCAAATCAGGAATCTGTTTGGTTTACTCTGGATTGGAAAATGCCTTGTGTGCTATTTTACAGTAGCATAAATACGGATAAAAATGACTTTGAGGGTATATTTATGGAAGATATTGAATTGCCACACAATGAACCACAGCCTCTCTATAATCCTTTTATAAAAGTAAAAAAATCTATTTTTATCTTTATTAAACAAGTATTTTGTGTTTTGTCTATCACCGGGCAAAAACAAAAAACATATTTTGTTGTTGTTTTGTTGGTGCCATATATAAATGAGTTTAAATAATGTATAAAAAAATATCTTTTTTCAGGATATTGTTAATCCTGTGCATCCGCATAATCCTGGTGATACATTATTTAAACCATTGCAAGTGAATGAAATGCCGCAGGCTGGTGATTTGGTTGCTATGGATGCTGAATTTGTCACCTTAAATCCCGAAGAGAATGAAATACGTCCGGATGGCAAAACAGCAACCATAAAACCATGTCACATGAGCGTTGCGCGTATTTCTTGTATACGTGGGTAAGATGCTTTCACATTTAAAAACAAAAACAAGTTTTATGTTTAATTTTTTTATGATTAAAAATTAATTAATTTTATTTTTGTTTGTGTTCTTTCTTTGTATTTGTTGTGTTTGTTGGTAATTGTTTAAATTTTTAGACAAGGTTCCGATGAGGGTATACCTTTCATGGATGACTACATATCAACCCAAGAAAAAGTTGTCGATTATTTGACACAGTTTTCGGGTATTAAACCAGGCGATTTGGATGCAAATTTCAGTAGCAAACGTTTGACCGCCCTTAAGAATTCATATCAGAAACTTAAATATTTAGTTGATGTGGGTGTCTTATTTGTTGGTCATGGCTTAAAAAATGATTTTCGGTAAGTTTATTTAAAATTTATTTCCATGTAAGAAGTGTCATTACAATTGTTTTCTTTCTTTATCTCAATACCAGCGTAATCAATATATATGTACCTTCCGAGCAAATAATTGATACAGTACACTTGTTCCATTTGCCACATCATCGTATGGTATCTTTGAGATTCTTAGCCTGGCATTTTCTCGGCACAAAAATCCAATCAGAAACTCACGACTCAGTAGAAGACGCCCGCACTACACTACAATTATACAAACATTACTTACAGCTACAAGCTGAAAAGAAATTCACTGCCGCTTTAAAAAATCTTTACGATCGTGGCAAACAATTGCAATGGAAAGTACCAGAGGATTGAAATTCATCAAAAAATGTTTATGGCAAGCAAAGCATTTAATTCCAATTACAAATCATTTAATGATTGCAACAACAACAAAATACAAACCGTCGTTTTTACAAAAGTAAAAAAAATAATAAAAAAATAAAAAAAAAATAAGAGAATAAAACAAAGTACAAACTGACACCGAACCGTGAGCATAAATAAAAAAGTTTTACCATTTTAAATGACCGGAGCCCCTATCAGTGATGNTCATTATTTTATTTCAGACTTTACACAAAAACTTTATATATATTATATTGATTGTATTTTGTTAGATTTTTGTTTTAGAAATTTTATATTAAAAAAAAAAAATGAAAATGAAAACACACCGCCAATTACACATAAACTTTTAATAATGTCCGTCAAAAACAAAATCGCTCAATATGTTTTAAAAGAAAGAAAAAAAGATGCCCTAAAAGAAATATATTTATTTTAAAAGAAATTTAAAGGACATAACAAAAAAATCATATATTTTTGAAAAAACAGAAGAAAAAAATACACAAAATAAAGAAAATTTTAAAAAATACAAAATAAACTCTTTAAGTGCAATGTGTATTGTGTTGGAACTAGAAAAATATTTAGTGGGAGGGAGGAAGGAATATTATTTTGGGACTGGGAAAAACGTTTAAAAAACTGGAGAATGAATTGAACAGTTGTTACTCAATTTATAAGCTCCAGTGCGAGATAGTTTTATTGATTTTTATTTCATGAACAAAATGATGGTATAACCATACAGTTGTATTCTGGGAGATGAGAAACTGCCCCTTTCGGATTTTACTCTTAAAGAATTTTTTTTGCTAATTGATTGATAATGTTTTCTCTTATAAACAATCCATGTTACCTTTTGGGTACGCCTTTATAAGGAACGTGCCATTTGTATTTGTATATTTTTCTTTGAGCAGTTCTCCTTTATATGTCCCTATCCTCGAAATTTCAAAACAAATATTCAAAGCTGGTCAAAATAGAAAATTTAAATTGAGGACACGACAACTACAGCTGATGACATAACTATACCAAGTGAAGTTACACACATACTAGACGGATTTTAATTAACAGTTAAAGTAATAAATAAACGAAATTTATTTAAATTTTAAACGAAAAATTCTTTTTTATGTTTATTTTCTTAATTTTTTGTTTTTATTTTTACAATATTTAAATAACATACGTAATTAGAAGGAAATTAATTTTGAGAAAAACAAAAAATATATAAGAAAATAGAAAGACAGATTTAATCAAATAACTAAGGAGGAAATATACGAGAGTACAAAACAAAATTTTTATATAAAGAAACAAATAAAAAAAAATAAGTTTTTAGTTTAAACTTAATATTACCGAGGGATTGTATGGTTTAAATTAATGTTTTTTTTTTCTTCTTTTAATTATAAGTTATTTGCTTTCTTTTTGTTAGTAGGGGGTGGGAGAGAGGGGTGGTGTTGGTTTTAAATATTGTCATAATCTTCATCCATTTCCAAATATGAGTCACTACTTTTAGTCGTTGCTGTTGTCATGGTTGCGGCAGCTACTGCAGTAGCAAGTGCATTTGCCTTGGCTGTTAATGATGCTGATGACGATGATGAACTTAATGGCTGCGCTACTGCAACTTTGGAATTACGAGATTGTTGATCAGTAACAGCATTAGCTGTTGCTCTTGTTTTATTATTATTATGATTAATGGATGCTGTTAATGCTAAAGTTGATTTCGATGAGTTGTTTGATGGTGGCGGCTTGAGTGTTGGCGTGCCAATACTTATTGTAGCCACACTGGGTATTGAACTGACTGTAGTTGCACCTGTTGAAGCGTTTACAATATTGGAAAGATCTATATTGATGACTGGTTCGGCTGAGAAATTAAAGGTCGAATTATTATTAGATATATTAGCTATATTGGCAGGTGCACTTAGAGGTGTAGCTATTGTATTATCAGACGAGCTAGAAATTTCAGCTAACGGTAAATTGCTATAGTCTATTTTAACAACTGGCTTATTGCAATAATCAATGCTAACAATAGGCGCAGGTATGGCAGTTTGTTGCTTATGTGATCGTAACTGTGTTGGAGGGTTATTAATATTTGGTATATTACAGTTGTTGTCTATAGTTGGTGTTGTTGTTGTTGTCGTTGGCATTGAGTATGATTGATGCTTCAGTCGTGAATGCTGTTGTAGTTGTACTGGTGCTGGTATTGATGTTATATGCTGAGGAACTGGTGTTGAATCAGAACGCGCTAGTTTCGCTGGCACACAATCTGCTCCTGTTGTATGTCGTATAACTGAACCGGGATTCGAACTAATTGATCTCTTCAAATGATTTCTAAGATGATCATATGGGCTACCACCATTGTTATTATTGTTATGGCCATTTGAGGCAATCTGATGATGATGATAATGCTGCGGTTGCGGCTGCGGTTGTTGCTGCTGCTGTTGTTGTTGTTGCCGTACAGCTCTAAGCGATGTTGATGGCATGCTCAAGTCATATGGTGTATCGGAATCAGGATATTGTTCTTCAGGCGAACTTTGATTATCCTCCTCATTATAGTTGGCCGCCTCTTCGGCCACACTTATGTCTGGGATATTTCTCACCAGCTCGCGTAAAAAATCAAAACGTTGCTCCGACATTATACACTGTTTCATGTGAGATGTAGACAAGGTCTTGGCATTTCGAGAATTGGTAATTTTTAGAGTTTTTGTTAAAAGTGATTCAACGAAAAGCTCCAATGTCCTAGGTAAAGAAAGAAAATGAAAATAATACAGGATCAAGCGATCCCATTTAATGTAAACAGTCAAGGAAACCACATTAAATGAAATTATGATTTATATTTTTAACTCAAAAATTTTTGTATGTAAATATTTCCTCTCATTGTCACGATAGTATTATTTAGTCATTACTGGCAGGAACAGTATGGTTGCACAATGTCAAACTATTTTATTTGGAACTAAATCTTTGGAAAACTATGATCAAAAGACCACTCAATAAATCCAATGGTGTTTTTAATTTAATTTAGAACAAAGTGTTGACTTTCAAAAAGTTTTTAAGTGTTTTCACATACAGCCAGTATTATTCCTTTAACAAAATACATATATTAAATGACTTTCTTATTAGAATATATTAGAGAAGCATCCACGTAGAGAGTATCCACGTCTGTAAAAATGTCATACCAATATTATAAAAGTAATTATAAATAATAACTGTTTAAGTTTACGAAAAAGGATATAAATTATAACTGGTACAGCTTGTGCTACTTTTCCAACTTCTTCATCGCTTTGCATGATCCTTTTAATACGACCCTGTAAATAAACAGAAAACACGTTCACTTTACATTCACATTCCAAACCACAATGTTATTGTTATATTTAACATTATACTGTTATTAAAGTTTTGTGCTCAACCTAATAAATTAAAAAATGTAAATGGTTAGATAACAGCGGCCATGTATAGCGTTTGTTTTACAGTTTCATTTTTTCACATTTAAAATCCCACTGTTAAAATTAACATTAAAATATTCTGCTACTAACTCTTGATGTTAAGTCTAAATACAATACAATAAGAATTAATGTAAAGGGATTGATAACAGAGGACATGTATAACAGTTTTAAATGTAAATGTATGTTATTTATTGAATTTGTTTATGAAATACTCAAAAAAAATGCTTTTGTTTTTATGAATGTATGTTTGTTTGTTTATTACCGTCTTGCTAACACTACCCTTCCCTTTTAATAATTCAATTTTTCTTTTGTTTGTTTTATTAATGCTTCTTCTTGTTTATTAATATATTTAAGTATAAGAAAAAAAACTTACCGCTGGAAAACGTGCGTTATATTTTTTCTTTTTTGATGGCATTTTTTACAATTACTTTTCCTTCGTTGCCTAATGAAAATTGTTTGCACAATTCACTTTTATTTCTTTTCTTTTAGATTTCCTAAATATTTCCTATATTATCGCCTAAGCGTTTTGTGTTGTTGTGTTCTCAAATAAAAAATAAAAAAGCTATGACAGTTGCAAAAGATGGATTTTGCTTGTCTCTATTACACTTCTTTGCTTTTTAGCAAATTTTCTGCAGTAGTTTACACTTTGTTTAAAACATATTTAGATTTTTTGGTTATTTTTAATTCGTTTCTTTAAACTATTTAATAAAACTTGCTTAAATTCGTATTATATTTTGTATAAAAATATATTTCAATTTACAATAAAATTTTTTTCACGTATAGAACTGATAGAAAAAATCTGACTTGGCGTGCTTAAGCAATGATGCCAGACTAAACAAAAACAAGAAAACATGAATGACAATTGGACAACAGCAAAATAAAGTTAATAAGTAACCATTTAATAAAAATTTGTTTGTATCTATAACTAAAATTGCATGAATGTAATAATAATCATTTAACAATAAATAAATTTATTTATTCATTAAAAATATTAGTTATTACTTGTTTTTAAAACAAAAAGTTATTTTTTTGTTCAAAGAATAATCGATTAGACTGAATAATTGCCATTGTTTTGATTCCATCACTATTACCGCAATAAACAGATGTTTATTATTTTCTTTCCTTTCTTCCAATTGTACTGCGCTGTCAAACACATTTGAAGTCATTTTTTATCTCACGGAAAATTCTATAACTTTTTCTTAATTTGTACCATTAAAATTTATGTCCAAGTACAATACCAAAAAGGATCCTTGCAAAGCGAATGCCTGTAGAATACAAGCTTGTTTAAACGGTAAGTTGTAAAGTAAAATTTTATTAAAATACAGGTATTTTTTACTTCTTATATAATTTTGAACTTTTGCAGAGAACAACTATCAAGAGGACAAGTGCTTGGAAGTTTTGGAACAGATGCGCCAATGTTGTTTAAAGTGGCATAAACAATCTCTATGTTGTTCAGGCATTGCACTGGACCGTCCGTATATAACTAAAGAAACAGCAGCTGAAAATAAATCAAAAGAAAATCGTTAGAGGTAAATTGACTATTAAAACAAATGTGTGATCAGTGAAGTTAACTTGAACTTACGAATATATAGTGTAATAAAAAATAGTAGTTCATTCAAGTCCAATATTCGAACACAGTTTGGTTAATGAAATTCCAATATGCATTATTGTGCCTTTTGGCAAAAACCCGTAAACGGTAATCGTTTTCAAAAGCTTTAATTGAATAAAATTTTTCAATAATAAAATTATTGATAATAATACGGGGTGGATAGTATTCAAATAAATACTTTCCTACACAATAACTCAATCCGGCACCAAGACTGGCATTTCAAAATCCTGCATAGTGCTTACATGGTATACCAATATTTTTGACAATTAGTCTGCCAGAACGAAGTGTATCGTTGTCATAAAAGATTACAGGCTCATTTACTTTTATTTTAAGCCTAACTTTACCATTGATAAACCTAAAATCCATTTCCTTTAATTTATATTTTTTAGAAAATAATGCCAAATCCTTCCACACCGCCTTATAAGCCACCAAAAGAGTTGCAAGATATTCTAAAACAACAGGCAACGCAACGTAAACGTACTGCTCAATTGCCTAAACGTAATTGGATACAAAAAAATCCCCGGTTGTTCCAATTAACCTTTATAACCACCTCATTGTTGGTGCTCTTCTCACGGCCACTATACGACGCATTCTTCGAAGAATCTTTTCCTGCTATTGACGATTCCATTAAGTTTGAGAGACGCAAGTAATGGAATCAGTACGTAAAGCGAAACAACGTATGCGCAACTATCCAATATTATTAGGAAAATGTGCAGAACCTGCTAAAGCTTATGCCGTGTGTGTAAGTCGAGATTTGAATGTGCAACACAGGATATGTGAAAAGGAGTTTCTGCTATTTAAAGAGTGTCTACAAAAAGCGGCAAATGAAATGAAAACAAAATTATAAATAAATTAACGCAGAACACATACGACGAAAGACTTAAAATTGTTTTTAATTGAAAAAACAAAACGAAATAAATTTTTGGGAAATTCGATAAAATATGGCCAAACTACCAAATCTCCAACGTTTCCAAGAGAATCTACAAAATCTATCACTTCGTTTCCATCTTATTGTATCCATATGTATACGGTTATGTTTAATATGCTATAGTCAAGTACATGATCTACATTCGGAAGTACCATATACTGACGTAGATTATAAAGTAGTTACAGATGGTGCCAGACAAATACTCAAAGGACGTACTCCTTTCAATAGGCACACATATCGTTATAGTCCTCTTTTGGCTTACATTCAAATACCAAATGTTGCCTTGCATCCCGCAATAGGTAAAATTATCTACGCCTGTTTTGACCTTCTAGTGGCTGTTTTAATTTATGCCATTGTGCGTTCCGAGCTACAGTCTCAGTGCAATAAAGCTGTACAATATCTCTTAGTCAAATACGGAAAATCCTCAAGAGCCAATTCAAATGTTAATTATGGCGATACCGATGAACGCAATCGTCCCGCCATGATCGCCAAAATGTCTGCATGCTTTTGGCTATACAATCCCCTAACAGCTGTCATTTCGACACGTGGCAATGGCGACAGTTTTTCCAGCTTTTTTGTTATACTTACTATATATCTACTATCGAAATCTGAAGATTGCAACAAAAAAAGTAAACGTAATTGGTTCATTCTATTAGCCGGCCTAATTCACGGTTTTGCTATACATTTACGCCTATATCCTTTACTATTTAGTTTAGCTTATTACCTTTGTTTATCAGAACGTTTAGTACGTTCTTTGAAAGAGTTTTTACGTATTGTATTATTTCCCTCAAGTAAACAATTGCTACTCGTTTTTGGTACATTTTTAAGTTTATTTTTTATTACCGGCTTTTTTTATTATCTCTACGGATGGCAGTACATATATGAAGCCTATGTATATCATTTTATACGCAAGGATGCCCGACACAACTTTTCTCTTTACTTTCTAATGCAATATTTAAGTGGCGGTGCAATTGAAACTTCCCTATTAGAGAAGTCCCTTATTATGTTGCCACAATTTATATTAATTTTGTATTTAAGTTTTGCCTTTGGCCAGTTTCGTCAAACTCTACCATTTTGTATATTTGCGGTGGCCTTTGTCATGGTTACATTCAATTCAGTGGTGACATCGCAATACTTTGTTTGGTATTTGGCTTTGTTACCTTTATGCTTAAATAATTTACATTCAATAACATGGCCTCAAGGCATTGCTTATTTTGCGTTATGGATGGTGGCACAAGGCCTATGGCTTTTGCCAGCATATTTATTGGAATTTAAGGCATGGAATACATTTTATTGGATAGGTGCCCAGGGTGCCTTTTTCTTTATGATCAACAATTTACTCTTGGCGCGTTTAATAGAACACTATAGCTTTACATCGTTTAAGGTTAATTTTAAGAAACTTTTCTAAAAGTAAAATGGATCACAACATTATGAAATATTAATAATGATGCGTACATAAATCAGAAATACTTAGATGAATAGTTTTATTAAAATAATGTAATAAATAATCATAATAATTATAACAATTTTTATAAATTTAAATAAAATATGTATACATTAAATAAAATAAAATAAAATAAAATTTAATTCTGCGATAAAAAGTTATATCAACTGATACTGTTTATTTACAAAATCCAGGGGGCTAGCTTCAATCCACTAGTTTTTAAAACGGACTTCCAGAACTTACAGTTATCAACGACAACAAATCAGTTATCACTATGGGAAAAACTTCTAGGGTTCTAATTGACCGGTGTTCATGGATTACAGGTTAGCCAAGCCGAACTGTTTTTGTGACATACCGCAAACGATGAAACATTATAATTAATAACTCATACAACCATGCTGTGAATTTTGATCTACTTGGGATGCCTTTAATATTCCGTTATACAGGTACCGACCTATCTTTTTTAGTAGCGCGCTACCTGTCCCTGACTAATATTCGTAAGTGGCAGCTTAGTACCTTCGTTATGCAGCTGGTTAGATACTACGACCATTCACCAAAGCAAGGATAAAGATAGAATATCTTGCCATCTAATTCCAAGACGTTTGTCATCGTCCATCTAATTCATTTCTTACAGATTGACAGTCCATAAGGTTAAAAATTTTTTTACCGTATATTTGATAATGTCTTAGCCTATTTAGTATGTTGGCTGTATATAAAAATTTTTTTCACTTTTGAAATCGAAACCTATTTATTTTTGCTGATTGGAGATTTATTTTGCAAGATAGTGAATCTTAGAAACTATTTTTAGTATGAAAACGATTTACGCAATGGTAACACTGACATAAACTCAAAAAAAAAAAGAAAATGTTTGTGTGGATGCAGTGAGCGTAAGCGGGGGGCTCAAAGAAAATTAAAATGAAAACAAACAAACAAAAGAAATTTATTTGCAACGCGTAGTGTTGTTGCACTTTGCAACTGTTCAAATACAAAAAAGAAAACTTGGGCAAAAAACTTTGCAAAATCATAAAAATTATAAAAATCTCAAGTATTTTAACAAATTTAGTAACGTGTAGTAACAAAATAGAATAAAATCGAAGCAAGAAAATGAATATTGTATATGAATTCTTTCGTAATAATCATATTTTGGCCATATGCGAAGATGTCCTATGCAAGAAATCCTTCACCTTAAATTTATCGCGTTTCGAAATGCAAGAAGTGCCCGAACTGGTAGAGAAATGCGACATAATATTTAAATTATTTCTTAATCATAATCATTTAACAAGGGTAAGTCCGTTACGAGGAGCTGCATGTGCAACATATGTACATAAACGGATGCATGTGAAGCTAAAAATTATTTGATTTCAGCTGCCTGCCTTCATTTGCCAATTGACCCGTTTGCAGGTCTTAACGTTGGACTTTAATAAATTGACCGAATTCCCTTTGGTCATTTGTCAGTTAACGAGTCTCAAAGTATTAAACATAAGTTGCAATAGCATAACTACATTACCCCGACAATTTGGCCAATTAACACAATTGGAAACGTTTTGGTGCAATAATACGGGCCTTTTACAGTTGCCCGAAGAAATTGGCAACTGTGAATGCCTCGAAACATTAGGTGCACGTGGCAATCAGTTGAAAAATTTACCCAATTCTGTAAAACGT
Organism: Sarcophaga bullata; assembly: GCA_005959815.1. NCBI lineage: Eukaryota > Metazoa > Arthropoda > Insecta > Diptera > Sarcophagidae > Sarcophaga > Sarcophaga bullata. The sequence goes on from QOCX01000069.1 coordinate 133,443, forward strand.
TTACGCAAATTGCGCTGGTTAACTTTGGAGAATAATGAAATCACACTGATACCTGACTGTTTGGGTGAGGCGGGTAATCTCATACATTTGAATTTAAAAAGTAATCAACTGACTGCAATACCATCCTGTTTGAAACACTTGAGGAATTTACAATACGTATTTCTTAATTGTAATCGTATTGACCAACCGGTAACCGGTGAATTTTTAAAGGATTTGGAATTTATACGCATGATAAATGTGTGTGTTAATCCTATTTGTTATATGGACTCTGTAAGATCTCTACTAAGGGTAAGTATAAATTTATACTGAATTAGCTTTTATTTGATTTACTGAAATATATTTACTTGATCCTATTTTTTTTTTGTTGAAGGAGAGACACAATATCCTTCTGGATACAAAAGACAGCATAGGTTCTTCCAATATTGGAGATTTATTAGATGATAATGAAAATAATGACAATGACAATGAAGACGATGATGATTCTTCTTCATCCGATTGGGAAAACAGTATTGAAACCAGTGATTTAGATTCCACTGATGAAAGTTGTCCAGAAAACGATATGGAGGTAAATACATATATACTTATTTTTTACAATATACTCAAACAAAAACCATTGTTTTTTTTGGCAATCATTAAGTATTTTCAAATTCATAATTTTTTGTTTTGCCTTTATTTTAGGACATCTCTATTCTAATACCGGAACTCTCACGCTATATAACAAATTTTAGTTAGTTTTTAAATTAATCCACCACAATGTTAATCTATTTTTATTGACTGCAGCCCTTGGTAATAAGACATTTTACATATCCCATTTTAGTTAATGATATTACATTTTATTAAATGAAAATCTTTCTTCTGAGAAGAAGAAAATCAAATATGATAAAACAATGTTTAACAACGAAAGAAATTTAAATTAGCAAATATTGCTATGTACAATAAAAATTATATGTATCTATGTGTCTATTGTAATAATAAAAGAAAAGGAAAGAAAAAGAAATTAACGTTTACAACTAATTTTAATTGGACATTTTCTTCATTAGTTCTTCGTCTTGTATAGACATGGCTGTAAGTTTTTTACCAATCTTCTCGTGTATATCCAAATATTTAGCAACACAACGATCTATGCAAACCATTTCACCTTTACCTGCAATTAGAAATAAAGAGAAAATGTACAATTAGAGTAAGTCACGGGAATAAAGCTTAGATTCCATTAAATATCAAAATATCGATCACAGATGTTTTGTTAGAAAATTTCCCACGGCAATCGCATCTTCGTTCCGACAGCCAATTACTACACATTTGTAAAAATCAGGAATCTTCTCAACAGAAATTAACTCTTGACAGTATGATTATCGACTTTTGTTTTTTGAGATCTTTTAAAAGCTTAACAGAGACAAATGAGAGTCCATTACCGGAACCTATTAGAAATGGCTTTGCAGCAGACTTAGGAATATCATTGTATTTAAAATGGGCAAACAAAGTAATCACAAACCTACTACTGTGTAAAAAGCCTATTCTTTTGCAAGAACACGGGCCTATAGAGGTCACGCTTTTTCATTGAGATAATAAAGGAATATTTCTATTAGACAAGCTTTCCTTGAACACCACACCAACAATGGCTGTAAGTATAAAATTCCCTTACCTAATTCAGCTTCTCCATAGCGCGGTGGTATACACTTTTTATGACAAGCGTTAGTCATACGATTATATAAATCAGACATCATTTCAATTTCCATCTCTTGCATCATTTGCAATTTTGCCTGTTCGGCTGGACTAATCTGGGGCATAGCCATGTTATGTGTTTTATAAAATGCACGTGTGTTGTTCTGTTTTTATGGTATTAAATTTTTATTTGTTTTGGAAAATTTTGCCTTTCGTTGTCTCTAATGAAATAATAGCTCTCAACTATTAAGCGCTAAAACGTCTAGAGCCCACTGATTCGTATTCACCAAGATTTGCTTTTCGCATACGTTCACGTATTTGCATATCCTCGTAACGTCTCTTGTCTACAGAACTCTTCGACAGTACAAACGAATAAACACCAGCCACAGTTATTACAGTCCTTTAATAGAAGTATTAAATGAAATTGGTTAATTTCAAGTATTTAATTCAGATTTTTTAAGAGTTTTAAATAACAAAATCGTACCAACCAAAAGCGATTCTACCGAAATTACCCAAAGACATTACTTTTTGCTTTTCGAAGATGATTTTTACACCACAATCAGTAAAAATGTAAACAGCTGTTATGACATAACCTCAATTTGACGTTTGGCTGAGTGAGATAATTTCATAGAAAAAAAAACAAAAAAGAAAATTATAGAGAATATTGACAGCAAACATGCGTCAAGTTGCCTAAAGAAGTTAACGAAATGGGTTCTAAGTTATAGTACTTTACGAAGTGAAAATTAGAGTACTCTTTTTGTTTATTATCCTATTTTATTGCTACTAAGTCTATTATGTTAATATTTTCCATTTCAAATAAGAATAATTTAGTTTTAAATCAAAATAAATCATAAAACGGTAAAAGCCGGAGCTTATTTATGTGAATATGCTGTTTACCTTCCAGTCTATTCGCCTTATTAATATTTATATCTCAGAAAATATAAAAGATAGAGACACAAAATTTGTATATACTTTCGTAGACCTTGCAGAAACAAGTACGAAAACCAATATAAAGTTAGAAATTCAAGACTGCAGAATATTTCAGCATGGTGTATACTTTCTCTCAGTGTTCGACACAGCTGTGTTTAGTAATTTTATCATAATCGTACAAGCAACAACAACAAAACAAACTATTGATAATATTTGAATATAATATGACTGTAATTTTTTCTGTTTCATCAGCTGTGCTTTGTTATTGTTGACAACCCCCTCGTAAACAGTAGAACAAAATAAACAATTGTGAATGATAACAATCACAATAAACATCACGTCACCCCTTAAAAAGAATGTTTTGATTTTTTCTTGTGCAGTTTTATAGGTTTCGAAAGAATATTTTACAAAGAAATGAAATTGGCCACAAATATTAATCAATTGTGGTCAAAAAAACGTACAAATAATGATGAAAACCTGTGCACATATTTATTTTTTGCTGTGCTGCGAATAGTATTGGTTTTTATACCACAGAACGGATATGTACACCCGGATGAGTTTTTTCAAACCGTGGAGGTGATGAATGGTGAGTTTAATAACAATGTGTGTGGAATTTCAACCATTTTCATAAATAATTAAATTCTAGGTGATCACTTTCGCTTGGAACATGTTAGAACTTGGGAATTCAACAACACCATGCCTTTGCGCAGCATTACATTGCCGTTTATGTTATTACGAGTGCCCTGGAGTTTTTTGGAGTTTGCAGCCGCATACTTAAAACACTACCTCAGCATAGATATATTGGTCAGCTATACGTATTTAGTGTTTCCTAGACTTATCTATTGTATATTATCGTTTGTTAATGATTGGTCCATGTATCGCGTATGCTGTCTGTATAGCTTAAGATATGAAATACGTCTATTGGCCTTGGGCAGCAGCTGGGTTATGCTGGTATTTGGCACTCACACCTTCTCGAACACCATAGAAATGTGTTTGTGTTCTTTGCTGTTGTATCTAGTGGCGGAATGTATGATTAACACAAATACGGTGGTGTATAAAAAGGAGTTTTTAGAGGAGAAATATGATAAGGCGTCATCTATAGGGGAACGTGTTAAGATATGGAAGTTAAAAAATGCTTTACCTGCCCATAATTTTAATAGACTTTTCGCCATGTCTTCAATATGTGTAGCCGGAGTTTTTAATCGTCCCACATTTTTGCTTTTTGGCTCACCAATGGTTTTCTATTGGCTGTTAAGAGGTCTGGGCACTAAAACTGTAACCTTTACAGATTTCCATTTTCGTATGATACTATTCTGCCTAAGTGCTATACCCAGTTGTTTGTTCTTTATATTGTGTGATTCTTTATACTATCAACACTTGACAGCGGGCGAAATACAAACTTTAAATATAGGCATTGATAATTTTGTGTTTACTCCTTGGAACTTCGTAAAATATAATTTAGATTCTAAGAAAACAGCAGAGCATGGTCTACATCCAAAGTATATACATCTGTTTGTGAATATACCTTTACTTTATGGCATTTTGGGTATAATAGCCATGGTTTCTTTTGCTCATATGATGATACGGTTCTTTAAAGCTGAGTACCAGGGTTTGCCTAGAGCCCAAAGTATAGTAGGCCTTATGTCTGGTGCAATATTTATTCCGTTGTTCTTTTTGTCTTTAATTAACCATCAAGAGCCAAGATTTTTAATACCTTTTACATTTCCCATAATATTACTGCATGGCCCTAAACTTATAACCGGTTTTGCAAACAATTATCCTTTTCGTGTTGAACATCCTTGGCTTAGGTTTTTATACAATAATTTCCTATGTTCCAAAGTCTCTGCTGTGCCGGTTTTAAAATTGTGGTATGTTACCAATATAGCCTTAACCGTGTTCTTTGGTTTTGTCCATCAAGCAGGCATATTTCCTTTGACACAATATTTTGAACAGGCTGTGAAAATTAAGCCACCTGAACAACATTTTCATTTGATTACTTCTCATACATACATGGTGCCACTATCATTTGTAAATATTCCCAGTTCTCAGGTGGTGCATTTTAATCGTCATACCAAGCAACGTTATAAAAAACGAAAGGATTTTTATGTTTATGAATATGGCAGCGTGGATTTGAAACAAGTTATTGCTAAATTAAAACGTATAATAACCAATAATGAATTGAAAAAGGAAACCAAAAAGATACAATATCGTGTTTTCTTAGCTATACCCACTGCCTTAAGTGATGATCTGGGCTATATATTACAACAAAGTAATTCTACTTATTTGTATTACGATTTAAAACGTGTTTTCTATCCTCATCTATCAACCGAAGCATTTCCTCAATTTTTAGGCAGAAATCCAGGTGTTATAGATCCTCCACATTGGTCTGAGGATAATCTGAAAGGTTACTGTGCCTTAGAACAAGAACCAGAGTTGAGCTTTTCCTATATAAGTAAACAGTTTTCTTCTTTTGTCCATCAATTCGGTTTGGCTTTATACGAATTCGAATTGAAAAGGAATAGACCTAAGCTAAGGAACTCTATAACAAATGGCAAATGTTATACATGAGTTTAAAGGATATGTTTTAAGTTCTGAAGTACATACCAAAGATTTTAGGTTTTTACATGAGATTTAAAATGTAAACATTAAAATGTTGTTAAGGTTTAAATTATATTTTTGAATTGTAAATGAATTTTGAAAAATTTGTTAAGCATTCCTGTAAAGTAATATTAAGCTACTGATTGATATTTTATTTGGTTTTCTATGGTTTTTATTTATTTTTTTAATAATTACATGCTTTTTTATAATGATATATTTTACAGAGTTTAAATGGGTATACATATGTATATTAAAGGAATTTATCAAGCAGTCTCCTCTTGTTCTCAATAAATAATTAATGCTGTGTTTCAAAGTATGTCAACGAGAGCATCTATTTTTTAACTTGTGGAGCAATCTGTTTTTGGTTTCAATAAATAACTAAGATCATTCCTTTTCATTCCTTTAGTTCGGTCCTTCTCTCACCTATCCTATAAGAAATTGCTTGTGGTGAATTAATGTGGAAGACTTTAAAGACGTATTCTGAAACTGTTCCCATTGTTGTTGACAGTAAAATCAATCCTGTGAAGCGGATTGTATTTGAATGTGATAACTTTACTTTTTAACAAAGAGTTGATCGAGTTCTATAATTTGATTGGTGAGTTTAAAGTACTAAAATTGAAAACAATGTCTTTTCTTTTACGATTTAAAGAATTTATTTTGTTTTTATTTTACTTTTTCTCTTTTTCAAATAGTTTCAAGTTTAGGTTTTGTTTTATTTTAATGATTTCAGTTTTTTTTATTAAATACAATTAAATCGTTTAAATTGTTTAGGCATTTTAAATATTTGTTTTTTTGTTTTGTTTTGTTTTTGTAGTTTAAATGAGCATTACATTTAGATTTTCAATTAAATTTTTATTGAATTTTAAATATTTTTGATTTGAATTATTTTTTTTTGTTAATGATTGAATGATAATTTTCAAAACTTACTACTATTTCGAGTTGAATTCTTTTATTGATTTTTTTCAGAGGTTGAGTTTAATATTTAAAGTTTCTTATTTTTTTTTTAAATATTTTATATAATTTCAATGTTTTAAAACATTAAAAAAAAGAGAATCGAGAAATAATAAAATGTATTATACTTACATATATAAGGAAATTATTTAATTAACAAAATTTTTTAAATTTATAATTAAATATATGCATGTATGTATGATAATAAAAAAAAGTTAACATTTGTTT
>QOCX01000069.1:139827-164683 GCA_005959815.1 Sarcophaga bullata
GTAATAATATGTATGTATGTATGTATAATATAAGAGCAAAAAAGTTTTTCTTATTTTGTTTTGTTTTCCAATGAGTACTATAATTTATTGATTTTTTAAATATTTTGTAATATTTGGTACCCTTTTTGTCTCTAGTAGTATTTAATATTATTTAAATTTATTTAATTTTTAATTATTATTTAAGTTTTCTTTCTCTTTCTTTTTTTCTTTTTTTGTTTTTAATAATAATATTAAGGTGTATATAAAGTTTTCGAATATTAAAGTCTATAATATTTTATATTTATTTAATAATAATATATAAGTTTTAAGTGATTTTATTACCTTTATTTAGAAGAATATATTTAGTTTAGTAAATATTATTTATTTTATAAGTTTTTTTTCTTTTTCTTTTTTTTTTTTGTTTGGCTTAAACTTAAGATAGTTAAAGGTACTAATGCTCCGAGTTTTATTATTTTTTAATGTTTTTTCTTTTTTTTTCGTTTATTAATATTTTATTTTAAAGTTATTTAGTTTCATTTATGTAATGTATATATATATGTATAGCTTTGCTACTAGTTAAAGTTAATTTATTTAAATTATTTTTAGTTATTTATAAAGTAAATTATAATACATATATATGTATATATATACCTGTATATATATATATATATGTATCTGTATATATATATATATTTCAATATGATTTTTAAGCTTAATGATGTTCTTAAAGTACATTTTATAAAGGTCTTTGAATAGTGGCTGAATATTTTGTTTAATCATAGCAAATCATAGTTTTATAATCTATATTAACAGCAAAACGTTATTAGAAAATTTATTTTCCATTAAATTAAAGACATTTAAAGAAAGCTCAACTTAAATAGTTTGTTGGGAACCTACAAGTTCTTATTTAGTTTTAATTAAATTAAAAAACAATTGTTTTTTTTAATATATTTTTTAAAAATAGGCCAGCACCAAGGGCATTTACCCTACTCATTTAGTACATTGTGTTAGAAATCGAAGTAATAGAAAAATATAGAAATATTAAAGCCTACTTTTGTAATCTTTTAAAATATTTTCTTAAGAGCGCCTAAGTATATGCAATGGTTTTTTAATATTCAATGTTTACTTTTATTAACTTAAGATTGTCATTGTCGTATTTTAGTTGAGTGTAAATCAGACATGGATAATTATCCTAAAAATATACTTCAAATATTTATTTAAAAAAAAAAAAAACAACATATATGCCTTAAAATATGCTTTAAAAAATTTATAATTGTATTAAGTTATAATTATAAATAATTAAAATTAAAAAGTTGCCAAAGTAAACTACTTGCAAACAAAAAGTAGACTTCTAATGTTAAGTATAAAAAAAATTACTTAAAAGTAGGCTTTATAAATTGTTTAATAATAGGAAAAAGTTAAATAAAATTTATATAGTTCTGTAAAACTATTTGTCCTTAGGAGTTCGGAAATTCAGGCAACAGTACAAAGACCAATTAGCTCTCGATGTGACATATTCCAAAGGAAACTAGCTCACCAAGTTTATTGAGGAAAGTTCAGTGAACAATCTTGCGCACTCGCTTCTACATGCCATGGTAGAAACACAGAAAATTTCAGACTTTCTCAATTATTAATAAAACGTGAAGAAAACCACGATTATTTATGTGACACAAACTGGTTATTCCCCTCAGATTTCAATATCCAGCTAAGAAACCCCCATCAAAATCTGAACAGATTCCCTTCATTAACCATTTAATAGATTGCTTAAAAATATTCTGTAGACATTTTTAAGTTGTTTCCTAATTTCTTAATAAAAGTAAAAATTTGATAAACAATTTACACAAAAGCCTGAATTTTTAAAACAAATCTTTGCCTAAAAGCATGCTTTAGATATTGAAAACTTTTTGGCATAAGACAATTTGTAAGTGAAAGCAATATTTAAAAATGTAGTTTATAAAGGAGCTCTACTTAAGAGAATACTTTAAAACATTAAATTAACATTTAAAATATTTGAAATTTTTCAGTAGAAAAAGTGTAAAAAAAAAACTAAAAATAGGCTTTAGAAATTTGAAAATTTTTGGTATAAAAGCAAAATAGAAGAGCTGCCTAAGAGTATGTTGTGAAAATATTTGAGAATATATAGAAAAGTGTAGATATTTCTTTGCATTTAGTTTTGGTTAACACTATTACAAATTTAAAAAATTGTTATAATTTTTATTTGGAATTTTAATCATTCGCTAAAGTTAACATTTATAAATTTTTAATTTATTTTTATTGTTTATTTAATTTAAGTTATAATTAAAAAGTCTTAAATTTATCTAATAATTATTTTTTTTTATTTGATATTTCAGTTTTCAAACATTTTAAAAATATTTTTAAATTTTGAAGACATAATTTCTGTTACTTTTTTAATTTTAATTTTTTGCAAAATTTAATTTTTTTTTATTTTAGTAAACTAATGTTTTTACCTTAAACTAGGCTTCAATTATTCTGTTTGTGGTACTTGTAGACTCCTATTTATTTAGTTTTAATTATTGCTAATGAAATAAAAAAAACACCAAAATTATGTTAAAAAAAAAGACAATGAATTACGTTTTATTAATTAATTTTTAAATAAATTTTTCATTACGCTCATTTATAATGCAGGGGCAAACATTATAAACGTTAAGCGTTTTTGGTTTTTTTTTTCTTTTCTTCAAACTGTTTACTTCAGTTTAAAATGTCCTTTTGGAAAAGGAGCCTTTTACTTTTAGTTTTTTTTTTTTTTTAGAATTCTTGAAATATTATTGAAAGTCAAGTTAAGAGGTTCTATTTCAATATGTTCTGGAAATTAAAATTAAGCGAAATGAGGCTCTAACCTGCAAAATTTTAATTTCATTCCATTTTATTTGTTTACAGAACATAATGTTTACAACAAGAGCATTTAAAAAATTGCTTAAGAAAAGTTAATTTAAATTAAAATTTTGTTTAAAAACTTTTATTTTTTGTTTTTATTATTTTACGACAATTATTTTTCTATTGATTTTTATTTTCTTGTTTTTAAGTGGAAGTAGGTATAGTTTTTGTTTTTTGTTTTTTAGTCAGCAAATTTGTTCTTGATATTATTTTTATTTTTTTTTTAATTTTTATATTTAATTTTAGAGTGATGTTATCAAAGATATGTATTTGATTCTGTTCTATTTAGCATTTACTAATGTTAGGTGTGATGTTTTGTTCCTAATTTGATTGCTGAAGTTTTTAATTATTTTTTTTTCTTTTTTCTCATAATAATAATGATTTTTAGTTTATTTTTTTAATATTCAATTTTTATTATTTTATTTATTACATTGTAGCGTATATTGCTTTGGATTTGTAAAGTAATACAATTTTTAATTTTTCTAATTTCTTTTTTAATTATTAAAAAATATTTTTTATGATTTTAGAATATTATTTTATTTTTTTTGTTAGAAAGATGTTTTTGCTAGGATCTGATGGCAATAATTTAAAAATAAGAATACTAAACAAAAAAGAAAAAAATTGTAAACAATAAAATAAAAGGTGTTCAAAATTTTTTTATTAAATAATGTTAAAGCCTAAAAGTAGGCTACACTTTTTAACATGGTTTTTTGCTTCCATCAGTTAGCTAGGGAACATAGATTTACCTTTTGTTGGGTCCCAGTTCATGTGAAAATTAGGGTTAATGAACCGTCAAATGAGCTTGCAAGAAAGGCAGCTTCCAAGCCGCTGATAGAGCAAGAACCGTTAGGTGGAGTTACAAGAATTTTCGGAAATTGTACTCTAACTTTTATTATTTATTTTATAAATTACAATAAAAAGAGATTTGTGTCTTGTGTCAGGCAATCTACAAATAATCAGAGTTTATTAAACGAACTTTTTATAGGACCCAGTAGGCTTAAAATACACTTGTACAGGACGATAATCCTATCGAACCCAACATATAGATTCTATGATAATAAGCATGAATTATCAGTACACAATCAGGGCATATGGATGTATATCATGTGCTGAAGGGGAAATATTCTTGTTGATAAAGAAATGCTTGGAATAAAACCATGCTAATAATAAATAAATGCCTGAAGGCATATTATATTTTTAAAGGCTGAATAAAAAAGATTTTTTTCAGTATTTTTATGGTTTTTTTTTTCAATAATTTTGTATACTTTATAGATGTTTAATAATAAAAATAAAGCCTTAAAATCTAATAAGTTATTTACCGATAGTTTCAAAATATACAAGCCTAAATGTAGGCTAAAGATTTTTAGTTTTTTTTTTATAAAGCTTGTTAATAAAGCTTAAATAGAATTTTTTTTTAAAGATTTCATATGCGTAATAATCATAGAATAATATGAAAATGATGGAATAGAAACGGTCAAACTATGCAAATGTTTGCTGAAAAAAAGATAACCAATACGAGAAACATATTTTGGTCAATAGTCGGGAATAATATTTTTTTCCGACAAATATTTGCATAATATGAACGCAACTTAAGTTTTCTTTTAAATGTTTAAAAAATCTTTTATTTACTATTTTTTTATTTATATTCCTTCTAATTTTTGTTAATTTTATGAGTCAAAGGCTTTTTAAAAATTTCTTAAACATAAAAGAAAACCTGAGAATATGCTAAATTTTTTAAGGACTTTTATAAAATGCATAAAAATATCGTGAGTATTTAAATCAAGAGGCAATAGATTCTAAAAATACATAATAAACTAATTTCTTTCTAATTTAATCAAGTCTGATTAAAGAATTATGTAAAGCCTTGAATTATGCAAAGTTTTAAAACATAAAAGCCTAAATTTAGGCTAAAATAAATAGAAAAACGAAAGCTTTTGAAAATTTGTAAATATCAATCAGAATTTTTCATTTGCTTTTCAATTGAGAGCAACGCTCATTTAATGGTACCTATCCACGCAGTATGCTAGGGTGAATAAAGGCTGTAAGAAGTTCAATTTAATTCTTTTATTTATTTCTTTGATTCTTTTTTGATAACCAGTATTATAACATGGTTACTATTTTTCAATAATAATAGCAGACCAGACTATCGACAGAAGATATAGAGACTACCAGAAGAAGAGAGAGAGAGAGGCTAGTAGATAAACTTTTCCTTGCCACAAATTAATACAACCTTGATTCGATAAACAGCTTAAGCATAGAATCCTCTTTTGAAAGTGAAAAAACTGTACACGAATACTTGCTTGAATGGCGAATGGTTGTATTCGAACTAACTATATTCTGACATAAATATTGTAGAGTACAGCAAAACAAAGCAATCGCGCCGTTTAAGCTTAGTAGGCATCTGGCAACACTTTACTTTAAGTGACAGGCAACGATCTTCTTTGCTGTATTTGTGGTTCATTTCTTTTTGGTTTGACAACATCTAGAAGTTAATGTTGATGTGTTTCTTTGTGTTGTGTTGTTGTCATATTATGTTACCGTAAATTCTTTCTTATTTGTCTAGATTAAACACTTTAGAATGACAATCTAGACTAGTAGTGTTAAAGTTATCTGGAGAAGGTAGTTTCTTAAGTTTATTTTACGCTTCGTTTTGGAATAGAAGAAAAATTAAATTCACAGATTTGTGACTTGGTTTAATACCTACAGTTGGCAATAAACGTTTGAAAAGCTTGAAAAAAAAAGGAAAAAGGTTTTAATATGATTTGTAAAAAATGAAAATTTAATTTAAAAAAAATTAATAAAAATCAATTGAATTTTGTTTGTTTTTTTTTGCATTAACAAAAAACTGTCTGTATATTTTTTTTGTTGTAATTTTTTTAATAAATTAATTTAAATTCATTATAATTTCTCTTTTCATTTGCTGTTTTTATTAATTATTTATAAGTAATATAACTTAAAACTTAAATAATATTGCTTTGTTGTCTTTTGTTTTAATTTTTTTTTTAAATTTAAATTTCGATTAAATTTTGTTTCAAAATTATACAAATTATACAATTAAGAAATTTAATTTATTTTACTTAATAATAAAGAAATTATTTCATAAAAATAATAAACAATATCAATTTCTTTGCTCCTGGGGGAAGAGCCCAATACAATTCATTCAATATCCCTTTCCGAAATGTTTTTCTTCATTGCAAGCCATTAGAGACCAAAACTTCCAAAATAATTTTGGGCATTTTTTTCTTTGTATTCTGTTGTACCTAAAGCTTTAACTTTTTGTTGTTGTTTATTTTATCATACGCCTTGAGCGAGTTTACTGTACTACAACGTAATCGGGATTCATGTAGGAGAAGCCAACAAATTCGCTTTGATCCAAATTCATCATGAAAACTTTATCTGTGGGCGTTAGATCGGTTTTTTCCGAAGTGAATTGCTTATCGAAATTGGAGACATCTTTGCGGTGTTTCTGTAAAGACAATCAAACAATTTTATGTAAGAGCAAGGTTTTTTAAATGCAAATTTATCGGATTAATTTAAGAATAAAATATTGGTTAACAGTTTCGTGAGACATAGCCTAGTTGAGTATAGGTTAGGTGGAGGACTTTGCTTGAACTACAGAGTCACACTTAAGCCTGTGACCAAACATTCCCCATAGAAAACCAATCCCATCTCTAGATAACCTTTACATTAGAGAGTTCAGACAGAGAATAGGACGTCAAAAGCCTCTGTCTCTTTATGACAAGTGAAAGCTCTCATAGCTCCTGCAGATATTATTCGAGAGAATGATAGACTTTATCGACATGCCTTCCAATGAGACAGAAGCCCATGAGCATTGCAATAGCTTTTTTGGGTAGCCATAGTATTTATGGACAGAAGACAATCCGTCATCTTCTTCCAATCAACAGAGCCCAGCAATGGTTAGTTGCCCTCTACTCAGATTTTTGCTATTGAGAGTTTCAATTCCGGCATTAGCTGGCTAGTGAAATGGCTCTGTTTCCCTCTCTTTGCCATGGATATCCATAGGCTGCCTCTAAGACTATCTAGATTGCATATTCCAGCTTGGTTCGTTTTTTTTTGGACAGCCAAATCAAGGTCTAGCTTTTCATGGCCTGAGTGTAGCTACTAATTCCGGACGATCTATGCAATTTTAAACTTTTTCTAAAAGAAAATATCGATGGACTTACAATTTTTGGTTTAAACGGTGGTTGTACTTCACGATTTTCAATTTTTTCCCAATCTATGCGTCTAAAGAAAGGATGTAAACGTACGTCCTCTTCACCGCTAGGACCACAACCCAAACGCTTAGCTGGTTGTTTAGTTAAAAACTGAAAATGATTTAAAGAGGGATTAAAAAACTTTTAAAATTTTAGAAAAAAATTAACAAAACTTACGCCTTTACAAGCCTCTTTGGCCTCTTTACTTAGACTCTTGGGATAGGAAACATTATGATCGGTAATGGCGGCAAAAAGCTCTTCCTCATCTTCGCCATCAAAAGGCGGCTGGCCCACTAGCATTTCATATAATAAAACACCATAAGCCCACCAATCAACCGATTTGCCATAAGGCTGGTATAAAATAATCTTTAGAAGAAGTTTAGCAAAAGAAATTTTATTAAATTTTTATTAGCGTGCATATAAGTTAATACATACCTCTGGTGCTATGTAGTCGGGGGTGCCACAAAATGTTTTTGTTGTCTTCTCACCCAAAATATTCTCTTTACACATGCCAAAATCGGCTATTTTAACATGACCATCCGAATCCAATAAAACATTATCCAGCTTAAGATCCCTGTATAGAATACCTTTGCTGTGTAGGAAAAATAGACCAGCAGCTATTTCAGCAGCATAGAATCTAAGGGAAGGTAAAAAGGAATTGGTTTAATTGATTCATAGGTTCCGAAAAGCAAAACATACACAGCGACCGGTTCTTTAAATTTGCCAAACTGTTGAATTTGAAACATTAAATCACCGCCGTTAACATATTCCATAACGAAAAATAAACGATCCATGGTCTGGAAGCAGGAATGTAATTGTACTAAAAATGGTGGCTTATCACTTAAGGCCAAAACTCTCTTCTCTATCATAGTACACTCAACATCATCGTCTTGTATGATCACATCCTTTTTCAAAATCTTTATGGCATACAACTCTTCTGAACCTTTACGTTCAGCTAGTAGGACCTTGTTAGAGGCATACAAAGAATTTTTGTTTTATTTTTGATTTTCTTTAATGGCCTATGATGCTATTATTACCACCTACCTTGCCAAAGGAACCCTTGCCTAAGACCTTAATGAAATTAAAATCTGAAGCTCTTATCATATCCGTTTTGCTGGAATTTTGATTTGTTTCGGTACGCATAACCATTGGTTTTCTTTGGGAAGATTTCTAAGGCCAAAGGTAAAGCTTAAATTTATTGTTCCTAAAAGAAACATTTCTTTTTGGCAGTAAAACTTACTCTCATTTGTGATTTAAGTTTGAGTAAATCCTGTGTAGCATCAGCACATGGCACATTATAATATTCACCCTCCTCTTGGGTCAGTAATTTGAACCAACCATTGGCGGGGTTCTATAAAACAAAATTGAAATATTGCTGCTGATATGATATTTTAAAGTTACCTTTATAATCTCCGATATGCCAAATGATAGAGCACCCATAAAATCATTACGTGAAGTACGATCCCAATCCCAGACCTCAATTAGCACACGGCGATCCTTATCCTCTGGCTTAAGTTCACTGCAAGGCATAGAAAAAATTAAATTTTTAGTTCGCCATATAAGAAGAGAAGAAATTGTTAGACCAGACTCTACTATATTTTCATTTGATTAGGCTGAGGCCAGATTTAAGGCGGTCTTAACAGTAACCTTAGAAACCTTAGCACCCAACGAAATTTTGGGACCAATAGAAGGTTTTCACTTTCTATACAAAGAAATAAAGCCATCCATCTCTTGCTAACTCCCGTATTAGCTTTAATTACCTCCTAGGCTTCCATCGATCCTATAAGAATGCTGGGGTTTATGCCACAGATTTTACTCCCTACCGACCTCTAAATCTACATCAAGTTTCATTTTCTTTATATGCACTGGGCATCCCCTATTTCAATTACCTTGAAGGTCGCCATCATATCTTGAGATGTCTTTGCACATGACTTTCTTAAAGTGTGCCCAATTTACCGCTATTTACGTTTGTTTTCTTGTTTTGGCGATTGTTAGTTAAATTGTTTAGAACACCTGCTGTTAGTTACCAATCTAGATCAGAAGAAGTTCACAAAGTGAGCCTTTAGCATGTCTTTAGGGGCAGTTCCCATAAAAGAAAGAGTCCGTGTTGTCCTAATTTTGTTAAGCCTAGCTTAATGTAGCTTGGAGTCCGACTTGTTAGAAGCTTAAATTAATCCTAAACTAGTTTTAATCTGAACCTAAGCTCGGCTTAGACTGGCCTTGGGTCAAACTTAAGCAAGGTTTAAGGTAGCTAAATCAACTTTTGTTTACCCTAGACTTAATTTAGGCTAAAATCAGGCTTATTGTGAGTTCAAATTATATCTAAACTAGTCTTAAACTATACTTAAGCTAAGCTTAAACTGGTATTGGACTTATTTTGATGTTAAGTTATACCTAAACTAGTCTTGAACTATAGTTTCGCTAGGATTAGTCAGGTCTTGGGTTTATTTTGATGTTAAATTATACCTACGCTAGGCTTATACTGGTCTTGGGTCGAACTAAAGGAATATTTAGGGTAGTTGTAGAATAAATTAAGGCCAGCATTAATCTAGGCTTAGTCTACCCAATAAAATTTCAAGAGCAGCTTAAACTTTTCCTAATTCATACATTAAAGTTAATTTAAGTTCATGCAGAACTTAACCTAAAATTAAGCTAGACTTAGGTTATAGGCTTAAGTTACACTTAAACTAGACTTAAGTCAAATTAAAGCCACACTTAGTCTAGTTAAAGCACAAAAATTCAAACAGATTCAAATTAAACGTAATTTATTTTAAAAAATTTAGTTTTTCTTTAACTTTCCATATGCTGTACTTATTTTTATTGCTTTATACTGTATTCAATACAATGATGATACTTACTAGATTATTGTTTCATTCCATATTGGATTCAATGATGCTTTTATGGTGCGTGTCTTCTTTTTGCCTTTATCATGCTCATCGGGTATTAGTTTGACTTTAACATATGGATCACTTAAACCATTTGGATCCATTGGAATGAGATTACGACCTTCTTTGACTGTCAACGCAGCGCAATGCAATAAAATAAAACAGATAAAAAAGGGAGAGATAGAGAGAATAAATAGAAAGAATTTTAAACCAATTTGTTAAAAAAATAAATTTCATTTTTACTCGTTATTTATTGCCAAACAAAACGGGATAAAAAGTATTCTACAGAGATTTGTAACGAAAAGCTTTTATTTCATACGCAATAAAACTTTTTCCATTTTTTTTCAATTTTTTTTTATCAATTTGTTGCTTTTATTTCATAATCTCGAGAGTAAGATTTAATGGTGCCTAGCATAACGCTTGAAAAAAGGGAGTATACAAACAGGCGCTTTAAATATTGTAATACAATTTGCAAATTAAATATGAAAAGATTTGTTCTAGGAGAACTTTAGTTTGATTTTAAAAATTGCTTGACTGTGCATCTATAACCTCGAATACCACAGTAATTGTTTCTATTTAAAAGTTTTTTGGTTATATTTAAAAAGAAACAAATAGCATACTTTAAGGGGTGTTAATTAAGAGCTATATATTTTCTGGCTTCAAAAGTAAAGTTAAATAAAATACTTATGAAGCTGTGTTTCGATGAAACGTTTACGCTTGGATTTTTCCACGTATCCTGTACAAAATACAGAGTCCTTTTGAGGTAATTTTTAACAACTTTTTCGTACTTTTTTTTGGCAATATCTCAGCTATAGTTTTTGGACATTTTTCTAAAAAAATGCTCAGAACATTAGAAGTTTATCCTCGCAGACACGGTCTTTGACGTAGTCCCTCAAAGAAAGATCCTCGGATCCAATCAGTCTCCCTGGAACGATTAGTAGAAGGAACAGCAGTGAGGATATGGTTTCGCATCTCCTATGCGTATGTTCAGCGTTGTATAGGATGGGGCCAAAAATTTCAGCCGAAGAAAATGATTGGCTGGCTTGAGAAAATAATATTCGCTCCTCTTTATTTCCCTTTCGCCAAGAAGGTATACTTCTCTAACCGCTCCATAAAAAGACTGTGGTCCTTCCCTCCTTTGCTTTGAGTCCGAACTCTGTGGCTACTGTTCCTCTATCCAGTTGCCTGAACCACAGGATACGTAGTCCACAAATTCCTCTGTCCACTTTTATTACTCAGCTTCATTGCTAATGGATAACCATCCCTAAACTTAGAGATTCAATAAATAAGTAATTAAAAAAACATTTTCTAGAACCCCTGAATTTATGCTTTATTTTTGGAAGAAGTACATTTCCTATATTTAATATTAAAAAGGTTTTATTTGACATATTTTTGCTTCTTATATATATTTTTGGCTTAATAAAGAAAAAATCCCTTAAAGTATGCTTTATTTTTTGACTCTTTCCTGTTAGCAGTGTGACTACACTTAATAAATTACATTTTTATTAGCAACGAGCGTAAAGTGCTAACATCATGACATCATTATATTTAATGAGCTTTAACTTTTAACGACTTTAAGCTTTAACGCTTAAATGTATGCTTCAGTTTTTTTCTGTTCTATTGTTGCTCACTTTTAACACTATTCTACAGGTCTTATTAATTAAAAAAAACAGTAAACTAAGACAAGCAGACAGACAGACATTTTTATACTTACTCTGCACGGTAAGAGTATTTTCCTTAACAGCTAATTCCAATAGAATGCGTCCACGTCGTTCAGTGTGATCACATCCGCATAAGCTGGGCACGTTCTCTTTGCAACGTGCATGCACGTTCATGTCACATGCTATATTTTGTTTTAAAAACAATTTTTTTATAATTTAGTTTCAAAATTTTTTTTAAATTTAATAAAAAAAAAAATAAAAAATAAAAGAAGAAAATGAAATCATTTTTTTTTTGAGGAAAATATCAGGTTTTGTTTAAGCATGAAGATAGAGTTATTTGAGGTTAGAAAGCTTTAGAGTAAGAGATGAAAGGTTTAGGGTTAAAAGGTCAATTACATTCATTTTCGTTTCAACTTTCTCACTCACTCACACAAAGTTTTTGTTCCGTTTGTTTTTTTTTAGGTTAGCACAAGTATTTACTTGAAATACAATATTTTTTAATCTACTTCTAGGGATTTAAATAATAAAATTTAATTATTATTATTATATTTTTTTGATAATGCAAACAACTTACCTGCTGTTTTGCTTCTTTTAATGATAAGCAAACAATAAATTTTACTTACCTGTTTAATATTTAATATTTTCATTAGAATTCATAACAAATTCAAGGTATTTTTAATCCTAAAAATATGCACTGATTTTTAGTTTGCGTGCTGACCTTAATAAAATGTTGTTTTCTTTTTTTATTTACATATTTAGCCTTTGCTTCAGAGCAAAACTGCTTAATTAAAGTGTAGATGGTTAAATGAATATTTGCTTAACATTTAGTCGTACTATTTGCCAGCTAATTAAAGTAGTCAAAGACTATTCTACTTTACCCCTTTCAGGCTCCTTAAAGTAGGCAATATTTTGAGTTTTAAGATTTGTTTTGAAAATAAAAAAAATCTAGGAATACTTTAATAGTTTATTATAAAAACTGTAGAAAAATGGAATTCAAATATTTTTTATAATAAGAACAAAAACTATTTTTAAGTGGATCCCACTTGCTTAAACAAAAACCGGCTTAGAAATTCGTTTAAAGCTTTTGAAAACTAGAATCTGTAAATAGCTACCATTTATTTTGTTTTTCTACTGACTTTAATAAAAGCACAACCCTTAAGGTAGGCTATAAATATTTAAAAAAAGTCCCTATTTATAGGCTAAGATATTTGTTTATAAGCTTAAGTGTTTCAATGTCTGATAAGATAGGCTGTAAACCTGGCTAAAGAGTTATAGTGGATAATAATGTGTGCAGAGTATGCCTCTTGTATTATGTATAAAAAAATTCTTTTTTCAGCCCCTAAAGTAGGCAATATTTCATAAAAAATGAAATGAATGAATGAGTAGGGTATAAAATACATATTAAGGCATCTGATATCAGATTTTCGTATTGACTAACTGTTCACTACGGAGTTTCCTGGACAAAAGCGCAATCAAATGGGTGATCATGTTTTTTTTGTTTAAATTTACTTGAACAGTTAGATCATGATTAGGTCTCAAACGAATGTCAACTAGGCATTCATCCTCGTGCGTGAATGCAGGAGGAAATTTTGGATTATTTAAAGGTAATTCATTTATGGGTTCTAGAACAGGAAATGTTGTCCGAAATTGCACTGCACTGGGCTGGTACACTGCCAATGTCTGCCAGATGCCAGATCAGCCATTTCAGCAAGTACCTGCATAGGAATCTTTCGCTATTTGTGGAAAGTACAGAACAATAACAGGGAGAGTAAGTGACACCTTCCTTTTCTTCGTCATTACGATGGATTATTGTAGATATACGGTACGGTCCCAAGTAAACTCAGTTTAAATCGGCTGTCTTGAATTAAAAGAAATCACTGCGAACCAACTTGAGGCTCAAGAGATGTGAGAGTATATTTCTGTTTCACCATTGCAATTTTAGTTACTTTTATGCCTAAAACTAGCTAACAAATCTTTCCCTAAACGACTCCATTACTAACAATAATCTTTGACCTCCTTTTGCCCTTTTTGCCATAAATTTTATTTAATTTACTTCACAAAAATAGAAACCAAAATTGTTTATTAAGCCCAGTTTGCCTTTTTTTCGAACAATTCCCAATCCTATCCCTACTGCCAACACGTTGAGTTACAGATGGTGAACATGAGTTCTTAACACAAGTATTTCATTGATTTTTCTTTACGGATTACTATGTATTCGTACAAACGACAAAAACAACATTACAGAAACCATTATAGTTTAAGGGCATAATGGAATCCAAAACAAAAAATAATTTTCCACATGATTTGACCAACGAAAGTAACAGGGCGTTTTGGTACCCGTAGAGAAAACTCATGTCCGTAACGACAATAAACACAACTATTGTTTAACAGAAATATGTTGGAGTTAATTTTTATTGTTGTTGTTGTTCACATTTTCTATACATTTTCGTAAAGGACGATGAAATATGTGCCACTGCTGGTTTAGCACTTTGTTTTCTGCTAAGAGCGCAGTGAAACGAATGTAGGGCAATAAGCGGATAAAAGTTTGAATTGACTGGTTGACAGAGTGAAAACAAGAAATTGGTTTCAGGCTTTATTTGGCCTCTTTTGGATAGCACTGTTGAATGTAAAATCGGAAATTGAAAGTAGCAATAGAGTAGTAATAATAAACATACTTTAGAAAAATTCTAAAGCATATCTTAAGGTGGCTGATGTTTGTATGATAAGGAAGCATATGTTTAGGAGAGTTTAATTTGAACACATTAAATGTTGTTTGTTTTTAAATAAAAATGAGGGGAAAGTGAAAACTGACCTAATTGATGTTGTCGGCACTAATGAGAATCTGACATTTGAGAGAAGTAAATATATTATGATATCCTTCGTGGATACAAGTTCACATTTATAGTAAATATTTAAATACCTAAAAATATGCTTCAGTTTTTCATCAGTTTTGTTTCTATTGCAATTTACTCTTATCAGTTTTTATTTAAATAACGGAAATTAATGCATAAGTGCACTCTCGCGCATTACAACAACAAAAAAACTATAAAATACAAATAATAAACAAAAACTATTGCCTACTTTAAGGTGGTTAGACAAAACTCTTAATATTTGCCATTGAACTTAAAGTGTAATAAAACTGAGGCCAAATTGTGAAAGGGGATACAAGGGAAGCAGCTTAAATAATCATGTTCAATCATATTAAACTAAGTGACAATGTAATCAATTACGAAATTTATAGAAAATTGAATTTTAATCAATATTAATTACGATTAAAATTAAAAGCAAATTGATGGCAACCATGGAATATAATTATAAAAACAAGATACATACACATATGCACACATATTCGTACGTGAAAGTAAGCTTATGTTGTTTTCAATAATAGAACGTGTATGCTTTTACCGGCATTGGAAATAAAACCATAGGGTTCGGCAAATTATGAAGTAATAATTTTGTAGCATAACTTAAGGCAAGATTTTTAGAAGTTTTAATAGTAAAGTGCCAGGCTAATGTATATTTTGTAAATGGCTGTTAACCTTTTTAACCCTCTCTCGTTCTCCTTCTGTCTGTGCTTGTCTTTCTCTGTGTATATACGTGACTGTTTTAACTGCTTGTATGTCTGTGTGTGTGTGTGTGTATGTGCATATTCCTATAATTATTTAATGCATTATAAGCTCTTCTATAAAATTATTGCTTAATCATGTATGTGACAAAAATATTAAATTTTCTGTTATGTTGTCATTGTCGTTGTGGTTGTTGTTTATAAATAAATATTGTTTAAATGTTTATTCATGTTAAAATAACAACACAGAAAAAGAAAAGCAAAAACTGTTTAATCAATAATTGTGTTCTGCTGTAATTAAAAAAAGGACCCCCCACCTCCCTTTGTGTATGCTTCAAAACATTTATAGAGAATTAATAAAAATAGCATTTATTTAATTAGGCTCTGGCTGACTACACTTACACACACACACACACACACAGATATTTCCTCGATATAGTATAAAAATAAATACATTTTAAACTGTTATTAACTAGAAAATTGTTTTTTGTTTTTATGAAATGTATTTTTTAAACGCCTACATATATACTGTACTATTTTTAATATGCCTCTGAGAGTAAACAAAATAGCCATGAAAAGTTTTTCAAATTTATTATTCGGAGTTGACTTTAAACTATAGGTCCTGCCACTAATGGATAAAATGAACTCAAATAATATGAGTGGTGTGAGAAGCTAAGCCGTAATCCTGACTGAAGGGTTGTAAGGGCCAAATTACACCTAAACCGGACTGATAACACTGAATTGATTTTACGTGGTGAAAACATCGAGGTGGTGGAGTACAACTTTTGTAAGCTCGAGACAGATTTAAGGCATACACTATACTAGACATAACTCACCTCAGAGAGGTGGACTGGTAGAATATAAGGAACTTAGTAAAAAAATACAGATTTCCTATAGAAAGTACGATTGGCACCCCTAAAGGTAAGCATACGACAAGGCTTATTAATGGTTTAGATATGTGCCAATTGCCATGAGACAATTGATTGGTCTCGTCTCCTTCAACCTAAGTACCTATTTCTAGGGCTAAAAGCAGCTTCAAAATTCATTTAAGCACGCCCATTATAATATTACATTAAGCGATAACCCATGGCTAAGAGACAAGTTCTGATTAACCAGTCTCAACAATTAGCATCAAGGCTACTTATTTAAAGCATGGGTCTTTTTAGAATAAGACTGACAACCAGCCAGAAAGCTAAAAAAATCTAGTGACCCATAAAAGCTAGAACTAGCTAAACGTTCGCGGAACGTAAGGGAACGCCTGTTCGTCTTTAGAGTATGAAAACCAATGAAACGATTACCGAATCATAATATAATTTCGGTAAACATTTTCAGAATATTAAAAGCAATGAGTGCGATTACCGAATCGTAATGTAATGCATTGATTTGCACATGTTTAATAGGACGTACGCTTTAATACGTAACGAGAACATTTGGCTAAGTCTAGCTTTAGTTATCAATCAACGTTAAGTTATCGATTAAGGTTGAGCTCAATATGAGAATTTTAAATCGATTTTATTTCCAACGGTTTTATGTTTTTCAATTGAATAAGTAACACTGCCACCCTACCCTCTCTTTATTTAGTTTATGCTTGTAATGGCACTGGAGCTGGTTTCGTAAACCATTTTTTATTTTCAAAGTCGTCAGTGCAACCATATCTACAATATTAACACGGTTTTTTTTTTATTACTTTATTGTAGTTTAATTTTATTTTCAAACAAACGAATAAATACTAGAGTAGTAAGTAATGAAAATGAAATTTCATTTTATTTCATTACTTTTGTTCAGTAAATAAAAAATAAAATAAAAAATCGAAAATAAAAAAAAAAATTAAATTGATTTCATTGTATAATAACACAGGATAAATAAATTCTGCGTATGCTTTTCCTACTTTTCCGTCCTTCACTTTTTATTTCCCTCAATACACTACAATTTTATTTGCAATTCATTCATTAAAAATTACATTCAATGGTGATGGTGGTGCGGTGAAGCATAACTAAAATGCCAACTGTGCAATTTTTTATGCTCATTTGTTACAGTTAAAATAGTCATAGAGTCAGAGAGAGAGAGAGAGAGAGAGAGCGAGCGAGCGAGAGAGAAAGAGAAAATGAGACTAGTATTGGATAATAAAGCATATTTGTTACTTAAGTTGGGAATCCCTGTTTTATTTTATTTATTGTTTCATCGTTATTTTTTTAAAAGCATAGAATTCTTGTATATTTTGTTGTATACTTTCTTTACGCTCTCCTAGTTGTTGCTTATAATTTATTGTTGCATACTTTTAGTTGCTAATGCAGCAGTAGTTCATTAATCTTTTTTACTGTTGCTTGTTGGTTGGTAACTTGTGCATATCGTTTCTTTTAAACCGAAAAGTAGGTTTTCTATTTTTCTTTACATTTTCATTGTTGTTGTTGTTACTCTACGTTTTTTTTTTATCAATTCATTCATTCGTTTGTTCATTAATTTTACGTTTCAATTTAAATAAATTGGTAACTTAAGAAGGTTTTGTGGCCGGACACTTGTGTGCCATCCATATTCAACACAACATGATACAACACAACGCAGGTGTTGAAAAATACAATTTATCGTGTTGCTTCTCTTTGTTTTTTCTTTTTGCAGGATTTATTTTTTGTTTTTTTTTTTGTTTGTGAATTTCTTTTTAAATGTATTTCCATTTAACACCGTTACAACAAATTTTATAGCATTGGATTGGCACAGGTCATACAGAAATTTCAACTGAGATTTTTATTCTTGCTAAAAAGATTTATTGAATGGATTTAAATGGAAATAAATGGAAATAAAAATTCTAGTTTTAACAAGATATTGGAAAATAATACAAAAATTTTATTTAAAGTTTACTTTTTTCAAACCATAGAAATTAAAGGAGGGGAAATTAATTTTATGGCTTTGCTTCGATTGGATGGTTATCCTTAGCGTGATAGATTCATTTTCCATTGCCAAATAGCCCATAATGATACCGTATTGAAGTGACGTTTGAACCGTTGATAGGCACTCTCTAACTGTAACTGTGATATCCGATACTTAAAAGAACAAGTATTGCCTCCTCTCTACTGCTCAAAGATCATTCGCTCCCTGGGTTGATATTGCTGACAAACGCACTATTAAGGGGCGATTTCTTGAGCTGGCGGGACTTTCGTTTAACTTTAATTGCCCCATTGAACTGCAGAGATTAATGGACGTTAACTCATGTAAACTAACATTATCACATGCAAACTGTTCAAGATCCTCTGGTTTTTTTGGGCTTCTAACTAGCAAACACTATATTGATTGAATATAACTCTGAGGGAATGCGCTATCCACATTATTACTGGTACGTAACTTTCTCTGACAATCTACTGCTCAAAGGGAAGCTACACTAAGGCATCTTACTGCAGTTTAACGAATCTAAGAGAAGTTGTACTGGTTGGTCCTGAATTCGGCCACATGACATATTTTTCGAACTGTATTGGTAGATCTGTTGGCTTAAGGACTTACACAGTTATGATGCCACTCAAAATAAAACACTCGAATTTTATCGGAATCGTTGTGCTTATCATGGAGGTAAATATATAGAGAACAGCGTAACGGACAAAAAGCAAGCCCCGTACTGAGTATTCATCGTTCTCTCAACAAAGGTAGGACAGTTCTAGAGTTTTCAATGTCTCCTCTGCATCACCACAGATACTACCACCTGTGTCACACTGAACTCATTAAACCTTAGCTGCAGTTGGCTCTAACACTGTGAATAGAAAGCCAAAGTCCTCTAACTACTTACGTTTTAGTTCCACTAAATTTTTTCTTTTAAATATTTTTCTATGTAGTCCAGTGTAATCATGAAGTTTTATATCCGCCTTGATAACTTGTTTAAGCGTATTTTTATGTTACAAAAGTTAAAAGGAAAAACAAAATAAAGGGCTTCTGGCTGTGAAATATTTTTTTCGTTTCATTTTTAACTATTTTCTTCTAATTTTTCTTCTTTTTTTTTGGTGTCAAAATTTCCATATTCTCAGGATGTTTTTTGTTCAAACAAAACGTATCACTAGTTTACTGTGATTTATTGGCATGTATGGCCTAATTTAAGAGCGCAATACTAACTCATATTTTCTAGTTGTTTATTTAGCTGCGAGACAGAGTGAGAGCGAGTGTGTGAGAGAGAGGGGAAGAAAAATGTATGTTTTTACACGTTTAGCTGTATGTGAGAGATTTAACAAAAAAAAAAAATCCGTTCGTTTCGTTTTCTCTCAGATTATTTATGCATACTGTTGTTTAACATGTGTGTGCGTGCGTGTTTATGGGTAGAGAACATACATCTATTGTTTGTTTTCAATCTTTTGTTAACCGTTTCCCTAATATTTACACATACATATATACACATACACATATATTAGGAGAAAACTTTTGCTATAACAACAAGAAAAAGTATGACATTTGCATACAATACAGGAAACACAACTACAAAAAGAAGAAAAAAAGAGAAAAAACGTAAACAAATAAACAACTGTTAAATAAAAGCAGCAGGCATAACAATACTAACAACAGCAACAACAATATATGCAAAGCATCATCACTGCTATAACGTTATTTTATTTAACATAAGCAGGCAGCTACAAAAATCACAAGCTATTTAAATGATGATTTTCTTTCGATTGCATTTGTATTTGTAGATGTTTGTTTATGTGTACAAAGAAAAAAAAAAATGGGGAACAAAGTAGAGAAATACAAGAGAAAACAACAACAATTACTTAGAAAAACATGTTACACATGGCGTTCCATTCCACATTGTAGATTTTGTTGAAATTGAAAGAGTTTAACCTTGAAATATTATTTTGTAACATAACGCAAGTAGGCAGACAGAGAGAGAGAGAGAGAGAGAGAGAGAGAGAGAGAGAAAGCGAAAGAGTTACAGTGTTTATATTTATAACTGTGCAAATATTTTGTTATTGTTTTGAGTCTTATCTGTCTAAAGATTTTTTAGCAGTTTTATAACGGCTTTATTTCTGATATCAAATAAAATCTGTAAAGCCGTGAGTGCCCATTTTCAACATAAAGAAATATGCACGGCTTCTTATTTATTTTCTTTTTCTTTTTGTATGAAAAGAAACCCTTTAATTTATTTCTTATCGTTTGTTTTTTCTTTTTGCGTGTATAATAAATAATTTAATAAAATTATATGATTATGATTTTCTATAACAAATAAAATAATTTTTGTACGTCAATACAAAAAGCAAAAAAAAAACATGATGAAACCCTAAAAGTATGCAAATCATTTTATGACATAAATAAATAACAAGGATAATAATAAATAGAATAAATTAACTGTAAAATAAACGTAAAAATAAGGGAAACAATAAATTTTTTGCGTTTTATTTAATAAAATAAGACCTTTAACTTACCTTTTAGGAGCATGAAAAGAGTGGTAACAAATCAAAATAAAAATGAGGATTTCTCTTCCATTAGATGTAAAACTTTTGAGGATTTTTAAAAATAAATTTGCTAAATTGTTCTGAGAAACTTTTGTAAAGAAAATTCATTGTGTTATGCGTTTTTCTGAACTGGCAAGTTTGTTATCTTTCAAGTGAATTATCTTTCATTTAGGGAACGATTTTCATTTATGAATATGAATTCTTTATCAAACGGAAAAAGCGTAAAAATTGTTAAAAATCACCATAATCAAAGTAAAACTACATGAGAAGACCATTGATAAACAGAAATGAAAAGTATAACAATAACAAATCAACAGTAAATTCTGGAAGTTGCCAGACTGAAAATGAACGGAATAAAAATAAAGCAGCCTGTAACTTTTTCAGTGGAGTGTTAATTGTAAACTACGTAATATGTAAGGGAAAATCACTGACAGATAGAAATGAAAAGTATAACAATAACAAATCATTAGTAAGTTCTGGAAGTTGACAAACCAACTCAGTGGAGTGCTAGTCGTAATCAATGTACTGAGTAACGTATTTGCAAGATTTGGAAATGCTGTACGTCATTGTAATGTACGCACTGTAAGAAATTTCGGTTCTGTTATAGAATTTGCAGATCAGCCGAATTTGTTGATATCGTGTCGTCTTCAGTAATAGAGTGTATTTTAGAGCTCATTGCTAGATGTCACATCTTTCATTTGGATCTGTATATTCATTACTTACCAAGATTTTTGAAATTTTATTTTTTAGCCCATTATTGAAATGTACTTACCCATCACTCACACTCTCTTTAATTTTTCAACAACCAACAATATTCAGTAACATGCACAAAAATAAATACAAAAAATTAATTCACGTACTCATTATGCTAATAACTAAAAAACAATGAAATAAAATTTAAAAAACATGATAAATGATGCATCATGCTATAGGAAATAATAAAACAAGTAAAAAAAATGTAAACAAAACATCAATATAATATACCAACACTTGGAGTATAACATCATAATCATATTAAAAATTATTAGCTTTAGTACTCCCTTTGAGCAAAACGATAACACTGGTACTTATTATGCTAATAACAGCACCAGAAAAAATTAGTACTACAATGAGAATGTAAACATGATAAATGATGTCATTTGTAATAAGAATTTACATGAAAAAAGAACAACAACAACAACATTAACTTTATAAAGTGATTACCCGAAACCTTTAAGTAAAATAAGGAAAATGTAAACAAAACACCAATACTACTATAATATATCAATGCTACACAATCATTATAATATAACAAATAACAACAACAATTGTAATAATCATATAAAGAAACATAACGGGTTTTTGTATAGCCTTTGACCAACAACACACAAAAGAGTGTTGAGCTCAATGAAAACCTACAGCAATAGTAATGACAACAACAATCATAATGTAACTATTACAGAGGAATTATTAACTACAACAAAAGAAAGTAAAACACCGCTAGTTTATATTGTGTTGTATTACTAAGAAGTAAAACAGAAAGAGAGAGAGAATGAAAGTAACAAATAATATTCGCAATAAACAACCGAAGTCTCGGCTCATATACTTTGATTTATTTTGCTCAGCTTTTGTAGTTAATGAAGAGAAAGGGTATAATTGATAATTGATACGAAGTAGCATTTTCGGTATTCGTAATCATAACACGACAATCGTTTGTATTAAAATTATTGTGTGTAATTTTATGACCACAATTTCAAGAGAAAATTAAGCAACTAAAATCAAAGCATATGAACCAAAATGATGGTAAATAATAAAACCATAACCATAATCAACAGTGTAAGTCATAAATAAATAAAATAAATACAGGGTAATTAATATTTTTATTAAATAATAATCAAATAAAATAATAAAATCAATGATGTTTTTATTAACACTCATTTTTCTTTCTGCACTCATACATTCATACATTCACACACATACGTATAAACACTGTTTTACACGCATTCGTTCACATTTTTGCAACCATCGATTGCTTAGCTTCATATGTAGTAATGTTATGCTATTTTGTTTATAAGACCACCATAATTTGAATTTTTTTTTGTTCTGGCTGTTGAGAATGATTATTTCTATGTGTGTGTGTTTTTAATATTAAGAGAGTAAGAAAACCAAAATAAAATCAAAATAAATTTACCTCTACATTTAAGACCCTTATGGGTGATGCCATGCAATAGAGAACCGCAGTGATCACAAAACATCGGTGACAGGAATGTTACGTTCTGCCATTTGTGTGGCAGCTGATGGGCCTATGGATAAGGTGAGAAAACTAATGGAAAATTAACAGACTTTTTCGCATTGTTTTTTGTTTGTCTTTTCTTTTTACATTTTTTATTTTTGCTTTTATTTTTAACCAAAAAAATCTACAAACAAATTTAAAGAACCTGTAAAAATCAACTGCAAAAATCTTCAAAAAAAAAAAAAAAAATCAATTTCTTAACGATAACAAAAATAATTTTTTTGTTCTTTCAACTACAACTCAAAAACAAAATTTTGTGGAATTTTCGTTGATGATATTTAAACACGGTGAATTTCATTTTGCTTAGCAAATAATAACTTAAAAATCAATTGTTTTAACATTTAAAATACACAATATGAGTGAAGTTTAATGCATAAATTCCTTGTGGGATGCAGCCTAAAAAAGCTTAAGGTCAAGATCAAATGTAAATATTCAAATTTACAAAAAAATTTAAACGTTTGTTAAACATTTTTTCTTTTAAATAACCAAACTTTGGACAGAAAATTTTAAACAGTATTTAGTTTTAAACTCTTTGGGGCCCAGCAGTATACTACAATAAATAATCACATTAAAAAATAAATATTTTTCAATAAAAATCCAAAAAAATTTTCATACCCCAAAAAAGGATATATGAAGAGCTGCTACATTTTTGTATTAAATTCAATGAAACTTGGCTAGGTTATTCTCAATACCATACTACGTTCATTTTACAAAAATGTTTATAGTTTGATACGTTGTCAAGATTTTGTAGAAATTAAATTTTTTGAAGAAGTTTTTTTTTTTTCTAAAATTGATTCTTTTAAGTAAACATTGCATGAAAACTCTCCATGAAGACAATTCAGCTATATTCCATCACTACTATCTGAAGCCCTATGTTGCAAGTCTTGTAAAAATCTGTTCGACTTTCATTGGGAAATGTAACTTTAACAACAACTTGTAAAAAAGTTGTAAAATTATATTTAATTTGTTTTATTAAAAAAGAAAACCTTATACATAAACCCCTAAAAGTAGGCTTCATTTCATTTTGTTTGTGTTAAAATAATCCAGAAATTAGGTTTTTGAGTAACATTATTTATCCTTATTTGTTTTCGTAAACAAACTTAAAAACTCATACTATTTTTTTTTTACCAAAATATTACGAAAAGCTTACTGCTTAACACTAGATGAGAGAGAGAGAGTAAAAATATGCATAAAAAACATATTTTCAATAATTTAAAATCAACACAACAACACTTAGAAAATCTATTGTAATTGATTACGTGCCTATAGCTTAGGTACAACTACTTAAAAACAAAATCCCTAAATAATAACCTGTTGCTAGCAAAACACAAACATTTTGAACTAAAAATGCCCAATAACAGCCTATTAAATGATGTAACCAAAGGAGAGAGAGAGGCATACACAAGAGATGAATATGCTAAAAGTAAACAATGGCTAAACAAGATTGCCTACCAACAATCATAACTAATACAATAAATAAATAAAGAAAGTGTTTACTACAAATGATTTACACTGCAGTATACAAGTATGTATGTATACCACACAAGTAGAACAGTAAAAGAAACACCTGCTCGTTTTTTTTTTGAAAAGATTTCTTCTCAACCTTACTCTCATTGTCTTTGACTTTGTTGCCTTTTGTTAAACTTGTCATGGTATGGCTTTTATACTTTGTTTTTTCAATTACCAATACGATTATAAATAATAAGTAAAATGTAACAGGTTTTTTTACTCTCTCCACAATTTTTCTCACTCTCTCTCTCTCACAGAAATATAGCTGTTTAATTCACAATAATACAACTATTTTCTATTTTGTATAGTCATTTAGAAAGAAAGTTTTTTTTTTCTTTAAGTGAGTGTACGTGGTAATACCGTTCTATAATAGGATTTATTTTTACATGTGGGTTATTTTATATTAAAAAGAATGTATGCAGATAACTTGATGTACTCTTTTAAATAAAATTGATT
>QOCX01000069.1:164705-187590 GCA_005959815.1 Sarcophaga bullata
TCAAATCACATGATCATAGTCGCAAATTCATATCTCCTCAATGTGAGCTAACCATGCCCTTAAATCGCTCGCGAAAAATATTCAATGTGAAACCACATGTTCAGTGTATGCTTTTGTCAGAGATGGCCTGTCAAACTTCGTCTTCAATGAAATATAGAGCAAAGACGCCACCAGCCCTAGATCTACATAAAACAGTGACTTTTCAGCATGCATTGGTTGCTCTTGGATGCCTTGTGCATTGGCATTGTCCCAATTTCGACAATTTTTTTGTTCACATATACCCATTGAACTAGAAATATCCGTCATGGCTGAAAATACATTTTCGAAAAAAATTAGGGTTCGTTGCCAACTGCTCCAGAGGACCATCTCGCGAAATACCATTACATTGACTACTTGTCGGATGAGGCTTCAACAAGACGATGCTAATAGTAACATAACACGATCAATTCTAGAGGGAATAATTAGACGTACAGCAACCAATCCCGTGATGGTTATACTTTCAATTGCAGATGAAAAAAATTCGTTGTCCTACACCTATAGCACTGGAAATGATGGCTAAGAGATTTTCAAGGCAATTTTCGAAAGAAATACAGTAGAATCACACCTTCTGACCATAATTCGCACCAAATAGCCACTTTTTCCGAATGCAAAAGTTTTTCCACAATCTCTTCTGTGTTGTTTAAGCTAAGGTTGACTTAATCATTGCTAAAGAAAATTTCATTTAAAAAATTATCTTTGAAAGCCTGTTGCATTCAATCTTTACAGAAAATTTTCTTTCAATTATAATATTAAGATGAGGAAATTGTTTGGTATTCTGATAGGAAATAACTTCAAAAAACAACCTCAAATTGAGTGTATAATGTATATGCGTTTGTATATATGAATATATATACACACATATGCATATATTTGTATGTGTGATTAATAGTATTTATTTAAATTGCCTTTCGGTAACAACAGGTGCGAATTGAAATGGTATTTTCACAAACGAAAAGCAGCAGGCGAGAAATGAAAGTCAATTTAAATTTTTATTAACACAAAACCAACCGAATCTTCTGACACGAAGTGATTTTTCGCCAGATAGATTTTTTCATTCAGCATTTGGTACAGGGTTCTTTTGCATTCGTCTCCAAACTTTCGATGGAGACTCACCAACAATTTGTGGCTTTCAAGTTGCGTTTCTAGAACTTCGGCTGATTTTGCCTTCAAAGTTCAAGACATTTCTAGGGCCTTCCCCTTCCTTATTTAACGGCCAGTATGTCTAAGAATTTAAGCTCTTATAGAGGAGTACTGACGTCATGGCAAGGCGGCATTATTTCATTGGATGCCTAAAACATAACACACACTGGTGCCCCTTGCTAGCGTAGAATGTCCTCTCTGTAACGCCTTCAAATCTTTTCGCAATGACATTCGCTTTATTTTTTATCGTCAAATATAGTGGAGCCCTGACTCGTGTTGGAAAAGTCCTCCAACTTGTATATTCGACGTGAGTTCTTTTATTTTTGAAACGATTTATGGTTTCCTTAGTGTTAAAATTTTATATCCTTTATGCATACGTTTGCTCTTATACTTTAATTACCCTCCAGTTTACAATGGAAGACAGAGGCAATCAATCAAATTTCAAAAGGCAAATGGTAAGGGGAAAAAAAGACAGGCGTTATTTAAATTTTTATAACTCACACATAAAAATTACTGCAGACAACAGTACAAACATGTCTTTTAATAAATAAAAAAGTTTTTTCTTTTTATGTTTTTTCTTGTTGTTTTTAAAGTATAACATTAGGCGTATTGCCCTCTAACACCTGTTATATGATGTCTTTGAAATAAAACGTAATTAAACGTGCGTAAAGATTAAATAACTTTTTAAAAGCTTTAGCGCCATACGGTATGAGGCAATAGGATTTTAAGCTGCTTTAATTAAATTCCTACTTTACAGGAAATGTTGTTTTCGTAATTTTCGTAGACTGCTTTTAGGCGCTATTGTATATGTGTATGTACGTATATTTTAAAATTATAATATTTTTTAAGTGATGTTTAGGAAAATAAAAAAAAATTTCTTTTTTAAGAATGTTATTTTGCTGAAGTTTTTCTCTACATTTTTAGTTGCATAATAAGTTTGAGTGGCAGTGAATTTTTATTGTTACAGTCTTGTAACGTGTGTTAAAAGTTTTTTTCTATTCTTTGAATCTGCTATTTCAAGTAATGAAAAGCTGAACTAGAATTTAATTTGACAAGTTTAACTGTTTTTAGAAAAATCGTATTATTTTTAGAATACTTTTAGGAATTTTTAACGTATAAAGTATACTTTTAGGCGTCTTTTATTAAATATTTAATATTTTTTATTTCTTATATTTGGGATACGGGAGTACAAGCAGCTGCTAAGTCTCCTGCAATGAAAAATGGGCTAAAGCGAATCGTTATGAATGTACCCTACCACCAGTACTAAAAATGTCACACTGCTGGCAGCAGATTGTTAAATTCAAATTATTTAGCTATCTTAGGTTAATGGTTGCAACGAACAGAGGCTTTCGAAATGAAGAGATGATATTGAGAATCTTATTAACAGACGCCAACTGTCTAGAGGCCAATTGCATCCAGACACTTTGAGAAGTATGTGTCTCAACAATTTGTGAAATCTGTGTTGAAAAGTCAGTATGGATTGGTATTAAGAAAATGCCCATAAAAGTTTTTGCCAATCAATGCCTGACAAAAAGGAAGGAATTCTCCGGCCAATCGCCAACAACGATACTCATCACGGGGCACAGACAGTCCCTAATAGAGACAATTGTATGAAGACGAAAGTGGAGATGGATCGTTATCAAGCCGAGAGTCCTCCTGATGCAATATTACGGCTTCATGTTTATATCCTTGTTTTTAAACTGCTTCACTGGGCCGTAATAGTACTTGTTCACCAGCATGAAGGCAAAAATTCTTTACATTTTTTAACTTAACAAACTTTCTATGTGGGTTTAAGATTTAAAACTCCTTAAACAAAATTTTTTCTTTCTAAAAAAGCTTATATCAGCAGTTGAATTTTTGTTATAAAATTTTTTATTAATTTTTTATTTCTGTTTTAATGTCCTTTACCTTCTCTACAATAATAATTTCCTAGTACTTGTACTGCCAGCCATCACTCAAAATATAATAACAGAAAACCCTGTCTAAGGCCAAGGATTTAAGGCAACTCAAAGGAAATAAAAAATAAAGAAAAAAAAAACAGAAAATACGTCACGTTCAAGTTGAAATATTTTGAAGGAAAGGTATACACAACACAGCAGTGCTTTAATTTACAATACAAGCGCCTACACATATGCTACACACATACAATCAAATAAATTGCATAAGTTGCCTCTCACAAAACACTCATGAAAACACTTGAGAACAGGAAAAAGAAACAAAAATAAAAAAATAAGAGAGAACCTTAACAAAAACAAAACAACACAAAACATAACCCTGGATTTGTTCATTTTGCAGTCATTACTGTTGTTGTTATTGTTGTTTTCATTTTAAATAAATAATGACTCAAGAAACTGTATATTCTACATGTGGTAATGGAGGTGGCAGTGGTGGTGTTGGGTAAGAGAAAACCTTAAATGGCTGCTAGCTAAGGAAAAACAAAGAGAGACGAAATATAATTACCGTTACAACAAACAACAAACAACAGCCTACAGTTTAGGTTTATTTGCCTTTTTTTCTGTTTATGATTTTATTTTTATTTATTTTCTCTTTCCCGCTCACTCTCACTTATCTATCTCGTTTCTCTTGCAAGATTTTAGTTAAGAGAGTCCATAACGTTCTTGTGTTGTTTGTGTATGACTTGAGAATGCCTGTCAAAATGTTTGCATTTGTAGTTTGAAAATAAAAACAGAAAGACAGTGAATAGACAAGGGAAAATTTATGCTGAAAAATTATTTGTTTTTTACTCTCTCTCTCTCTCTCTCTGTCTGTTTGTTGTTGCTTAAAAATTCTCTTTAATTTAATATTCAAATACAGGGATGGGGGAAGAATGTGCACATATTTGTTTACATATTAAGAATTTATGAATTGCATACAAAGAATGATAAAAAAAATTTACAATTGAGTGGCTGTAGAGCTTTGGAAAAGGTCGTATGTATAGCCGGCTTAAAAGGATTTATTTTTCTTTTCATTTTATTTTATTTGCTTTGATTTTATATTTTAAAAACTTTTCTGGTTTATAAATTTTAGAAGGTAAATCTCTTAGGTAGGAAAACATATATGCATGGATTAAAGCTTTAAAGCAGCCTAAAAGTGGGCTTTATGAGCAAAATGAAACATATATTTTGTGCATAAATTTAGGCATTCATCTTTTATGATGAGCATAAACTTGCTCATCTTGCTTTCCACACTATCCAGTGTGAATTAGTTTGAGATTCTACAGAAGGTCAGAGGCGGGCCAACTGAGGGCAACAATTTTTTAGTTTAAGCGTACTGGTGATCAGAACAGCAAGTTGATTGTGTATCCTGTTTATCACCCTGCACTGCAAGGTGCACCAAGCAAGAGCATCACGACTGATAGTAGGTGATGGCAGATGTAAATCTTCATATTTTACCTTGTCTCTGTATTTTCCCTCTCTTCGCCCTCCAGTAAAGTTTGTGATCCAAGGTAGCTCCAGATATTCTAGTCTCTTTGATCAGGATAGTTAAGCTCCGTTGCTTGAATCCCTTCAGCGGTGTCAATACTTGATGCTGCGGTTTCCCATATTCCCTTTAACGTAACCCGGTCAGAACCTTGTCAGAACCTTAGAATTTTATCCTCGGAAATACTGTCATTAATTATTTGAGGTGGACTTTGTCAGTTTCCATCGTTATAGTTATTTAAATCAAGGAGAGACGCTCTTTTGAGACTCATATCCTGCTATTCGTTGCATCATCTAGCATTATTGCTCTAGTTTTCTTAATAGTTATCTGTTATCGATTTTGTTTAAATGTTTCTGTCAATTTCAAACTTACAAAAATCCATTTTGCCATTATTTATCCTTGCAATAGTTTTAGTTTTATTTGTTTATCTCTCTCTCTCTCTCTCTCTCTCTCTTTCTCTCTCGCTCTCTCTAAGCATAATGCCTTTGGTTTGGTAATAGTTTTCAGTATCCGGCAAATAATTTTCTGATATTTATTGAAAATCATAAAACTAATAAAACGTAGAGAGAGCAAAAGAGAAAACGAAAATAAAACTTTATGACAGTTGCTCAGACAGCTACAAATTGATTTCAAATAAAAATTTATTTTTCCTTGTCTCCTCTATTTAAAGTATTTTTATAAAAGAAAAAAAATATTGTGGATAAAATGAAAGAAAAGAAAGAAAAACACTTTAAAACTATTTTCATTTTTTTTTCTCAAAGATATGAAAAGAGTAAATTGCGGGGGATTTGATTTAATTTACTGAATGTAATTGATAGTTAAAGACTCCTACGTTATGAGGTTATTTCAAGAGAGAAAAACTGAAAAGTTTTTTCCATAAAAAACTTCCTTTTTTTAAGGGGGTTTATTAAAGTTGCTTTTTTTTGGTTGAACTTATAATTGGTTTCGGTTTTTGAAAATCTGTTTCTTAAAGCACACCATGGCGCCTGAGTATTATTTTTTTTGGAACAACCAACAGTTAGCAATTGCGTTGTACTCCTGTAGCATATTGTGTTGAAAAGGGGTTGTAGGAGAAAGGAAAGTAGGAGCATTGTGTAAGTAACGAGAAAAATTGTAGCATATTAATTTTGTGGTTAAGAAATGAATTTTCTCTGTAAAGCCTTGCTGCACATTCTGATTTAAATTTGTATGAAATCTTAAAAATTTTTATTTCAGAAAAATTTCTTAACGACCCATAGTGCATAAAGATCAATTTGTTTTTGAATATTTTCCATTCATTTTGTATTAAGTTATTGAAGCATTTTGTTAGAATAATAAACCTGGAAATAATTTTTTGTCTTAAAACTTGATATTTCATACTATTTACAGCCACCTACACACTCGCTCATAAGTACTTTGCAAAATCTTTCTCTCTCTTTTCTATCTATCTTTTTGGTTTTGCGCTACAAACCTAGGTTTATTAAAAAAAAAATATTTATTTTCTCTGCAGGTTGTTATTCAAGAAATTTTTTTGGTTTTTTTTTATGCAAAAAGCAAATATTTTTCTTGTTTTTTTTTAAAGTTTAGCAAAAATTTTAAATAGAATTTCATAAAATGTCAGTGGAAAGTGTACAGTTTTAGTTTCAATTTCAAATCAATCTTCAAATATCATAAAGTTTGAAATTATGCATACGTGACGTATGATTAATAAGGTTTCTTTAAAATATGAATACAACACTCATACGCCACATATGTTTTCAAATTTCATAGAATTTGAAAATATACATACGTGACGTATTATAAATAATGTTTCTTTAGAATCAGAATATAATACGCATACGCTACATATGTCTTCATATATGAATTTGGCAATAATTGCTTTGCGGTATATTCTGAAAATGATTGCTTATTTCAAACTTAAAAACAATCTTGATGTTATCCTAAAACATAATGTAAAAAATTATTTTCTAACACAAGAATTAGGCTATTACCAGCAGTACTTATAGGCCACAAATCAGTCAAACATTACATTTCAATGATTAATGCTTGAGAAATTTTTAAATAAGAATTTCTATCGTCCTTATTAGTCCTTTATTAAGAATTTGAGCTGCTCAAAAAGGATAGGAATTTAGGCTAGACCATGAAATAACTGTTATGATCAATTGAAAGCGCTTTGTTAGTAGGCTAAACGACTTGGTTGAACCTTTAATTGAACATTGTGAACAGAATGATGTATGATTTACTCTGTCTAACTCTAGAGAATCGAATGCTTTAACTATTCCTGAAACAATCATTTAAAAACATTTCGTTTCGTGTATGGCGGATGGTTTAGAAAGGTCCAAACGTTATAAATTATATTTTTGTACGTGTTTTATATAATTTTAGAACACTGTTTATAACATAGAAGAGATAAAACATTTTATCTTACGGGAAATGGTGTGTATGTTGTAATCTTTGGTTCTATCATTCTTGAGGTTAAGATTAAACAGACATATTTACGCATGTTATTGAGCGTTCTATTTATTTCATCCTTTTTTTTTTAATAAATACTGAAAGTAATTAAATGTTGTTTTGCTTCATTTCAAAAGATCAAAAGAAATCCTTGGAATATTTATTATTTTTCAAAATACTCTAGCATTTATGCAATCAATCACAATATTTTATAGAAATTTGCTTTAAAAATAAAACTCGTTATTATTCTTTTATAAACTCGATCTACATCATTCAAATAAATTTCAATCACAATAACCTTAAAGCAATAACAAATATCCAAAGTGTTATATAGAAAACACCTGTTATGCTGAGAAATTCTGTTACACATTTCCTGTGTATATTTTTAAATCACTAAAGTTTTATCACAGTGTGTTCTTTTTATTCTTTGCTTAACTCGTTTTATATTATACGAACGAATATCTCTTCAAGAAACCTTAAAACGATAACGAATACGAGGTTTAACTTAAAGAACACCTAAACACGAAGTGCTGCTATAAGGCTTTAAATTTAATAAAAAAAAAAAAAAAAATACAAACACTGTGAGAGTAGATCTCGTACTCATACTATTGCACACACACAAATGTAGCATACACGAAGCTATACTTATTTAATGTGCTTGTTACAGAGTTTTGTTTACATTTGACACAGAAATGAAAAAGAAAACAAAACATTTTATAATACAAACACTCATACACTCATACACATAAACATATACATACAGCATACGCACGCATACGTACATACGTAGAAATATACATATTTAAAGAACATAAAACATAAACAATGAAAAACAAATCATAATGGAAATCTTAAGCTTATGGGTTATTTTTACTTTTTTTTTTTTTTAATGATTTTTAATATAAACATAGAAAACAAAGAGAGGGAGAGTAAACAAAAAAAAAATAAATAAAATAAAAAAAATATGAGTAACAAATAAAAGGTAAACAGAGAACAACTTATGCTTATGGGGGTTATTGTTATTTTTTTAATGGTTTTTAATAAAAAACAAAACAAAAAAAAAAACAGGGAGAGTGCAACAGAAAACAATGTGAAACAAATAAACGGTAAATGGTGAAGAACTGAACTGAACTGAAATGAAAACAAAAACAAAACAAAGGTAAACAAATACACAGTTGCTGTAAAAGGTAAACAAAAGTTTTTAAATTAAAAATGCTTTTAAAAAATGAAAAAATTAAATAAAACAAAGCAATCTTTTTAAATATTAAATAAAATTAATTTGATTAATGTATGTATTTATAATTTAATTAATTAAAATCAGGATAAATAAAATCATTTACGCTGTGTAAACATTCATACATGGCATAAATTCGTTTCTTTATTTTTCTTTTTTTTTTAAAGAGAAAATATGGATTTTTGGTTTAAATGTTAAAAGGTTTTAAGGCTTAAAACAACAACGGATTTTAGAAAAGAGAGAAAAAAATTGCTCTTAAAGGTTGTTAATTTTATTTAATTAAGAGAGATAGAAACAGAGTTTTTGAGTTAAGAGAAGTAGTAGTAGTAGTAAGAGTAGACAGTGATAGAAGGTATAGCTTTTTAGGTTTTTGTTTTTAGCGAATTTTAAACAGAGATTTGCTGAAAATTATTTTTTGTATATGTTACCTGAACATTTTAGACCTTGATGATAAATGCCATATAATAAGGAACCGCAATGATCGCAGAATGTGGGTCCTGCGTATGTAAATGGTTCGAAATGGTGTACAGTTTTGGGTGAATCCTTTACAATATTTTTTTTTTTGATTTTTGATTTTTGTTTTTTGTTTTTTGTATTTCATTGATTTTGTTTCATTATGTTATATGACACAGCGATATTTGAATTGGTTTTTTTGTTTGTTTTAAAACATTCCAGCCAATTTGTAACGATATTTTGTTTCGATTATAAATAAATGATGGTATATTTGGTTTATTTTATTTGTTTATTTAAAATATTTGTAATTATATAAAAAAGTGTTATTTTTGTTATTAAGAAAAAAAAGTTAAAAAAATAAATTTAAAAAATTAAAAAAAAATGTAAAATTATAAAAACTTGTGTTTCATAGACAAAGACACTAAAATTTAACATAAAAAATAAATTTTTTTTTTCAAAAAAATAAGCTTTTTTTGTGAACCCTAACCATGCTTAATTAATTTAATTTTATATTTGAAGAAAATAATTCTTTTCTTCTCGTTCAAACTTTATATGGTTGTGTTTGTTTATTGTCAATTTATTTCAGCTTTTGTTTTGCTTTACTTTAATCAAATAATTTTCATTGTATGCTCGGGGGTTTCTATGTCTCTCTAATGAATGCCATTGAACTGCCTGGTAAATTAGCTTTTTTGTAAGAAATAACCTTTACATGGGGTTTAAAGTGAAGGCCAGCAATTTGTTGGTAATTGTTGTTATATGAACGCAAAGGTTTAATTATATTTGCTGGAAAATATGATGATGTAGGTGGCCATTGATCAATGATAATAATTTTTGAACTTATACGCGTGTAGCCTGGTGCACACTGCAGATATAAATCGAGAGAAAATTATTGACTTTTTAATGTATTAAGTTAGCTGTAGAGACTGTGGACAAAGACAAAGCAACACGTAGGTAGGTAGGTTCCTGTCGCCGTGTTGGCTTTTAAGATGTGTGGCGATAGTTCAAACCCCATGTTCAATATGATTTTAAAATATTTGTCGTTATTGCACATAAAGCAGGCAATTCAGTTGATATTAGGAGAATTGAGGGTAAAAGTGCCTAAAAATATGCTTCTATTTGTTGGAAATTATTTGCTTTTCTGGTGTTTTTTTAATGTTGCCTTTAAAACCATACAAAATTTGAATTCTTCTATAAGAAATCTTGATTTTTTTTCAATAAAATAATTGAAAACCTTTAATCAACTAAACCTATGCTTGGCTACCCCTAAATTTGAAAAAAAATATTTTTTATTAAAAAAATAATTTTTTAAATAGAAATACAACAGCTTTGAAAAAGAAAAAATGCAAAAATAAAAAACAAAACAAAACAATAAAAGGCAAGTGAAAATGGTGGAAAAAAATAATTGGAAAACTTACGGAATCAATTCCTTTGTCCTTTCCGGGACATTTAAAGGTGAATATTCATGACAACGCTTATGTACCACATATGAGCAGACTATTAAAACAAGAAGAAAAAGATTTTTTTATTAAATAAAATGTATACACAGGAAATAAAATTGTAAACTTTTTTTTAAACATTAAGAAAAAGAACAAAAACAGCAAAAAAAAAAAATATAAAAAAATATTGAAACTAAAAATAAATAAAAAAGTTTCTGTATGTTCTCTTTCTTTTTATTAAAAACTTTTCTTAATTCTTTATTTTTTGTGTGTTGTTTTTGATTTTTATTTTTATGCTATTAAATAAAAACTTCCAGTAGTCTTACTCTTGTTTTTGTTCTTCTGTTTTTTTTTTATTTTCTTTCAATTTCATTGTATTTTATTATACCATCATATACCGTACATACATACCTTGGCATTGAAAACCTTGCTTGCCAAAACCCCTGTAAGTAGACAATAAAAAGAAGCAACGTAAGAAAACGTTATTAAAGATTTTTTATTTTTATGCTGCACAAGTTACCGAGATAAAGTTTTTCTTATAAGGAAATGTTTAAAAATAACAAAAAAAAAAAAACAGAAACTTTTGTTTCTTTTTAATAAAACTGCACCTTAAGTTTCATGTTTTATTTCTTTAAAATACCTGAAAGTATGCTACAAAAAGAAACGATAAAATGCTAATGTTTATTTAAAATAAAATTAAATTTTAAAATTCTTTTTCATTCATGACAAAAATACATCTACGAAGACTTCTATTCAGTTAAATCTATTAAAAATTTATAAAGGTTTTAGAAGGCCATAGAGCAGGACTTTTATAACACACTGTTTGCAGCCATTACATCAGTAAAGTATTGCAACAACGTACTTCCAATTTTCACCTTGAGATGGAAAATCGCCAGCGGGAAATGTCTATGAGTCGAAATTTTACAGACAGAGTGAGCACTAAACATCGAAGCTTGGCTCAATAAGAACCCGTTTGTCGTTGAAAACATACTTCTCCAAAGGAACATGTTTAGAGTAATATGGATTGTAATTTGTAATTAGATTAGATTTTCGATGGTTACTCTCATACGTGTGCAGTCCTTGCGCTGACCAACTTCTTCTTGGTCAGTGTAGGGACTGCGTTCACCTGTGGCGTCACAACGGCTTTTGGCATCAAAGCTAACTCTTCAATTGTCGAAAAAGGCATATTGAAGGTAACAATATATGAGATTAGCAGTTTCCTATAGAGGGGCAAACAGATGTTAAGCTTACAAATTCGTTGGTACTTACTTACCAAGGTTTTAATAAGGATTTCAACCTAGTTTATATCCAGATTATGTGTATTAATTTTTGCAATAATTTGCGGTACCTAAAAGCAGACTACATATTTAAATGCCATTTAAGCATTTTAAAAAAAATGAAATTTGTAGCTTTTTAACCTCTGATACTTACAAAATTTTGTTTGATCCTAAA
Organism: Sarcophaga bullata; assembly: GCA_005959815.1. Lineage (NCBI taxonomy): Eukaryota > Metazoa > Arthropoda > Insecta > Diptera > Sarcophagidae > Sarcophaga > Sarcophaga bullata. The sequence goes on from QOCX01000069.1 coordinate 176,310, forward strand.
AGTATGCTTCAAACATTTTCTATTTTTGTTTTAATTAAAAAAAATTAAATCCTACTTTATAATTTATTAATTAAAAAAATACTGGTTTTCGTTCTTCTCTTTTACGTCCTTTGTAAAGCTCTTTTCAATGACAACCCCTTTATGTATGCTACAATTTTTCTTTTCCTTTTTTGCTTATATTTAAACAATAACCGTTATCATCGCAAGTGGCCAACCACTTGCTCATAGATAATTTGTTTCCATCTATCGTTTCTTTTCTATTCTTTTTTATCTTTGGCCATAAACTTTTAAACCTTTAATACTGGGGCATACATATGTACATACATCTATATATACATGTTGAGTATCATATATCATCAGCACAGCCTGCATGTATGCTATTATTTTGTAATTTATTTTCTTGTTTATCATCTCTTTAATATTTTATGCCTACAAAAATTTCCTTTCCAAACACACTTACATTCACATTCATTTCCATATTCCCCCTTTAAGTGTCTCAGATTAGACATTGACACTTGGCCAGCTTGATGCTTTAATATTTCTTTTTTTCTTTTTGTTTCGATTCTTTTTTTGTTTGTTCGTTCGTTCAAATACAACATGTGTCTGCTCCATAAAGTAGGCTACATATAGTTAAAGAAAGAGACAGAGAGAGCAAGACAATATTGGCCTTAACTGTAAATGTAACCTCTTTGATGGCATGATAATAATGCCTCCTACTCTTCCTAGTCCTTGTGTCATCGTCTTAGTCTTGTGATGAGGCCAATGAACAATAGACATTCAAATGTCCCTCCTAATGTCATGGATGATTTCATAAAAAGTTCAAAAACGATAATTTTTTCTTTGCCCTTTTTTTCTTTTTACTTTTTTTTTTTTTGTTACGCCAAACAACGACGAAGATAAAACGGCCGACGTTATGATAATCTCAGTATAATAAAGTGATGTAAGGGAGGCAGAACTAATGACAGAGATTGGGTTAAAAGAAGCCTAAAAGGTGATGAGGTGATGATGATGGTAACAAGAAACTTTTGGATACACAAGCTAAAGGCTAAAAGGCCTTCAATAAATTTCAGAAAATGTATTTTTTGTTATCGATTTGACGATATTCGAGTGTTAATGATGAATTTTAATAATTGCTTTTTTTTTAAATTTGAAACTAAAGAAATTGTACACTTAAATACAAAAAAAAAATTAAGTTATCGAATTTTATCGATTCTAACGTACCTATGAAACTGAATTAACAGTGTTTCCTATTACTTATGTTTCCTATTACCTCTGTAATGGACAAATAATAAATAAAAGATTCCAGGGAGCTAACGTTTTTCCTTACAAACAGTTATTTTATTGATTTTAATGTTACGATATTTAGGCATTTATTAAATAACAAATAATTTCCATATTTTTCACCCCTAACTATGTATTCTTAATTAGTTTCTGGGTTGTAAAAAGTATCAAAAACCATTTGTTATCTCTTTTTAAGCCTCTACATTCCACCCAGTTATCGATAACGGTTTACACAATATTCTAAAAATAATGTTTGATGCTAAAAATAGTTGTGTGCGTTTTTGAGTTGATTTTTTTTAGAAAATTCTATTAAAAAATTTTTTAAGGCCTCTTTTATTACATGCAGTTCACCTGCTGTCATAACAATCCATGACATTGTTATGCCACCATCTCTCTCAACACCATTAGCATTGTTCATTACTACACGAAAAATCGAAACGAAAGCAACTACCAAACAATTGTTATCGTTTTTCAACAGTGTTTATATGTAGAAATACTGTGTTCTTCAATTCTTCTTCTTCTTTTTTAATTAGAAACGTGCATAATTGTTTTCCTATTCACATCAGAGAAAGAGAGCTTTTACTGTATGAGTATTTCAAGTATTATTAGTGAGAACAATTCACTTGTCATGTCACAGCACACAATTGTTATGCTCATAAATGTACAACGCATACATACCTACATACATACATACGTATATACCAACACACTTATATATTTATTACAATATCTCTTTAAGCCATATTTACTGACACTTTCATTCGTACATTCTTATGTCTGTATGTGTACTTGGACATACAAAGCAAATAGCAGTCGGCTATTGTTGTTTGTATTTCTTGTGCATGAGAGGTATTTGCAAAGCATTAAATTCCCTTAAATTCCTATTCACTCTCTATCCCTCTCTCTCTCTCTCTCTCTTCTTCTATCTGTACTCAGATTTATATTCTGATGACCATATACCACTATTAGTGTCAGAGACAATGTCATTACACGTTTTGTGACATCATAATAGTGACATATGAGTAGCATTGTTGTTGACTATTCTTATGCGGGTTTTTCTCCTTCATTTTTCTCTCTCCCTTTTTGCCTTGTCTTTAGCTCTGTTTAGTGTTGTTCTTGGCCAAATAAGTGGGTTTTAAAAGCTAGGTTGTGGCCGACAGTTAGGCAAAAGAAATAAGTGTTAAGAAATCATCTTCTTTTTATGGATTTAATTGTATGACATATTTAAACGTCATTGTCATACTCTTTCTTTCTTTTTCTTTTCTTATTTGCTCTTTTTTTTCTTGCTAGCGGTTAAAAGAAAAATTCATAAAAAGGCACTTAACCGCAAAATAGTTTAAAGCCTTAAAGGCATATAGTAAAGTATACTTTTAGGGGGACTTTAAATGAGCAATTTTATGATATCGACTTTTGGGGTAATGTCTTTCCAATTATTGCAGACATTCCATGCGATTTTTCATCGACAACTTGATGAATGTTGGTTTTTCAATGCTCTAATCTTAGGTGTGTATCCGTGTAGCCAACGTCTTTCCGTGTAGCCAATGTCTAAGCCAAAAGAAGTAATTTGCCATACGATAAAAGGACACTTGTTTTAGTACAATGTCTAATAAAACCACTAGATCATAGTCCGCACTAAATACTCTCTTTTTCTGGCATGTCTGAGAAGTGAGCTACGAAAGTTACCTAGTGGACTCGATAGCCATATTAGCCATTAGATGAAGCATTCGAAAACAGTTTCAGTTACGGTCTAGTAAGCCTTGTAATCGGAGATATAACTGACGAAGCTCCATATAAGTCGGATAGAATTCGATAAAATTTAAAAAGGTACAGTTTTTGAACCTAATGGGCCAGATAGCTTTTAAATCAAGGATTTCAAAACAGATTTACTTACGCTCGGGCAACCATTCTGATCGACTTGTAAAACATCGTATGGCATTTTTCTTTCAGCTCATTAAACAATTAATAACAAGTAGAGAGAAATTTCATAGGAACCTAGGGCAGATTGTAAAATTTACAGGCTCCTATGGACTAGATAAGATCGATCTAGAAAGGAAAGTCCTCATATAGGACTAGTTTGTGGGACATACGCTTGCCCATTTTCTTGCAAATATGTGGTGTTATATCTGAGGTTAATATATTTGAAATGGAATTCAAAGGCATAGACATCAGACATTAGAGCCTGGGTTTTTTTTTTCTCTTAATAATTTTACATTCCAAATGTTTGACCAATGTACCGTTAGTTATAACAAATTTTCAATTTCAAACTTTGTATTTAAAATATTTTTGTTGCCTAAGTTTAGGATGCCGTGGTAGTCTATTAGCCTTTGGATTCCCACCAGAGACTCTGTCTGTTGCTTTACACAGACTAGCAAAGGTCTCAGTTACTTAGATAGTAATATTTACAATTTGTAATTATATACTAACTAATAAATATATACAATTTAATTGCCTACTTTTAGGATACGTTTTGACGAACTTATTTATTTTTTAAATGCTCGCTTTTTATGCATCGCCTTTTTAAGCTTTAAAAATTTCAATTAAAACTTTAATTTTTGAATTCTTTTCTTGTGGATAAAATATTTCAGGAAAATATTTTTCAATTATAAAAGCGAAATGCTTACCTTTTTAGTTTAATTTTAATCCTCTTCTATCTTTGTGAATGAAAAAAAAAAATATTTTTCCTCCTTTTTAAACCCTTTTTTATGGCTGATTGAAATTTAAAAAGTTGCCTTTTATATGTTTTTCTTTATTTTTCTCATTTCTTTCCCCACACAGATAATTTACCTCAAATGTATGTATGTGTACATACATACCCTCTTTAACTTTAGATGTATTACATCCAGTTAAGGTTAAAGTTCTTGTATAAGAACTTTTCTTTCCTTGCTTCCTTTTTTCCCTTGTGTCTTCTTCTAAGGTTTGCTTGAATTTTTATAATTTTTCAAACAAATTTAACATCATTTACGTTGAGGTATAAAAGGAATAATGAAAATAGAAAGAATATATTGCATAATTTAGGGGATGTAATAAAGCAGTTTACATGCTCTATCAAGTATAAGTACGAGAGGAGTACCAAAAACGACAGTTTTGGGAATTTATTTCAGAAAACAATTCCCTTTCACTTCGATATTCGGTTCTTATTGATATTCAATGGTTTCAACAATTATTCCAATTATGGAATGTTACACACTATATGGGTACCTAGTGGCCAAGTAGTGGTCGGTAATGAGGAAGTAAGTATTCTAGTACTTACACAGCATTTGTTTGGATAACACAATGCGTTTCAGTACAGTGAAGAAATGGCTGGAAATGTCATGTCGACTATTGTGGAGCTGTTATACTCCTTATCGATCCTGATAGGGATAAAACCTTGAACATTGTCAGATAGATCCGATTCCAGTATATGGTGAACCATGCTCTACCAGGCATATTTCGTCATAGAGGAGCAAACTGGAAGCAGCTATAGACCTCTAATAGGAAGTAAAATTGATATTCTTCAATGGTGAGTGTACAATAAAGCTTAGATGTACAGCGATAGGTATGATAGTCTTTACTGATTTTTTATTCTTTGACCGACTAATCTATCTACCTCCTCAGGCCATATAGCTACAGACTTTCTAATTTTGGAAAACTTCAACTTAATCAGCAGAAATGTTTCCTATTATTTATGAAAGTAAAACTCTCCATAATCATTCACAGAAAATATATTCAGTAGCATACCTTAGGGAGCTTTAAAGGGTTTGCATGTATGTAACGAGTATTTTAATTGTTTTTTTTTTTAAATTTTTAAATTTTATTTTTCAACCTTAATTTGTTTAAATTAAAAATAAGATTCTTTAGAAATTCTTTTGAATTTCATGACTTCCATCTTTGGTTGAATTCCTAATAAATCTGACTTTTCTTAATGAAACGAAAAAAAAAGGAAAAAAATTTAAACAAACATTTGTTGTTGTGGCTTTTCTTTAGTTGTTGTATTTAAGCAAATATTTTTCTCGTTTTTTTTTTGTATTTACTTTGGGGTTTTCCTTCAAATGTTGGCTTGATTTTTTTCATTTCCATTGTTTGCGTGGCAAAATTTTTAATCAAAAACCATCACTTGTTTTTATTTTCTTTCTTTTTGCCTCATGGTATGCCATTAAATATTTATTCAAAAAATTATTTTCTGGAATTTAAAGCAACACAGGATTAAAAGTGATTATTCGAAAGGATTGTTTCTCTTCTTTTTCCTCTCCTTCTTCCTCTGTACTGAGAAAAGGAAAATTAAATAAATTTTAAAGAAAAGGAATTTTAAACGAATTGAAAAAATAATGAAAAAAAAACTTGACTAAAAGTATGCTTTAATTTTTGCTTTAAAAATATGACCTTAAAGTATGGTTTTTAGTCAACCAATCTGATACGTGGCAGTATAAGGTATAGCTACTGAATAGGAAATCTTGATTCATAGAAAGAAGAAATTTAAGGCAGAAATTTTTTATTAAAATCGTGAAGATAGTTTGTAAGCCTTAGAAACTTAACTCGTAAGCATTGTGCATAGTTTATTTGGGAGATACAAGGAGGTTTTTCACTAATTACCTAAAAGTATGCTTTAATCTTATCTAAAAATACAATAATTATTATGTAAAATGAAATACCCTCAAAACCCCTCAAAATATGCTTCAAAAATATAAAATAATGAAAATAACCATGACAAAAAAAATGTTTTATGCCCTTAAGACAAGGAAACTTTAGCCAACATGTGCTGTAAAAATATATTTTAATCTCCATATCATGTGTTTAAAACATAAAACCATTAAATTTGTAACGCACCCTAAAAAACTGCTTTAAAAAACTTAATTTATATTACGCATAACCATTTCAAAAAGGCATTAAACCATTTAATTTGTATTTAACAAAAAAATATGTTGTAAATGGCACTAATTAAAACTATTATACAAAGATATCTGAAGCCCTTAAGTATGCTACACTTATGGAAATATAAAATATTGTTCTATGCATAAAACAAAAAACCCTTAAAAAGTTCACCAGAATGACTTCAAAAGCCAAGAAGCATTTAAACCAAAAATATTAAATAAAATAACTTGTGGTGTACCCTTTTATGCTTGTGTGTATAAAGGCAATCTGTTCGGGTTTAAATGACCTTAAAATAGGCTTTAAATATTTTTTAATTTTTGGAATTCAGGTTTTTCAAAAAAGATTTTTGTTACAAATAGAAAAGACAAAAATTTAGAAGAGAAAGAACTTTTTTAGTTCTTGAAATAAATGAAGGGAAAAAATTGTACCGAAAGTAGGCTTTAGAAATTATAAAAAAATAAATTAAAGGAGCACCAAGAAAAAAAATCAATGAACTCCGAGACTATTCTCTGATCATTGATTAGAATCGTTTATTGGGTCTCTAAACCATATTCCGAAGTGCATTTGAGCTTCTTAGCATTCTTATTCATACATTTAGAGATAGATGCGCCCTCTGAATATATGAGAAGCATATGATACACCATTTTAGCTCCATACTCAATTGGCTTGGTAATTTACCATTCGCAAAATAACGTGGCTTGAATAACAAAGACTGTGTTTCAAACATTTATTGAAGTTTTCATCAGTCCTAGAACAGTACGGAAACGACATGGCGCTCATCTGTGGAAAAAAACGCAGTATCTGTACAACAACGCAGTGTTTGTAATACTCACCCAGAACGTACAGTATAGCGGTTGATGAACGTTTAAAGAATTTATCTCAGAGAGGCCTTTGACAAACTTTTGACAACCTTAAATTAGCATTTTTTTAGAAAACTGCTTTATACTTTAAGGCGCTACAAGCAAATTTTTGGAGAACGACTATTATTTGTCATATTAGAGTAGATAGATGTGTGTGTACAATCAATTGTTGCAACTGGAGGGACATTATGTTTCAATAATTTGGAACCATAGAAAGCAGTTCAATCGTAGACTTCATCAAAACCTCCGTAACATTATTGGCTAGCCTTCTGAAACACAACTGTGTGTCAATATGGCATTATATTCGTGGTTCACTTATATTTATGGAAAAATGTTGCCTACATTTAGGCAAACTTAATTATTTCCATATAAAATAATTAATAATTAATTAAATTGTAATTACTTAAGGTAACTGCTTATAAGCTTTAATTATATAAAAATACAAAATACTGCATACTCTTGGGCTGTAAAAAAAATTATTTTTATAAATTTAAAATTTTACAAACAATTATATATGCATCCATTGTAGGTACTTATCTTTATGAAAGAAAAAAATTGCCTACATTTAGGCGAATTTCATTATTTAAATAGTTTCACAAATCCTTGGAATATTTCAATTCCGGAGGTACAGTATATTTTCATAATTGAATTTTGTTGCTGAAAAAAACGAAAGGAAAGAATGCAAACTGGCTGCATAACCGACTGGTCTAACTAAACAACTTTATAAAAATGTAATTCATTTAGAATATAAAACGTTGCCTACTCTAAGGCGAACTAGTTGTTATATAGAATAAAATTCCGTGAGAATGTGCAAAAGTGTTTACAAAAGTATTTTGTAAAAGTAGGAAAAAACTGAAACTAAACAATATAATAGGTTTTTAAAATAACAAAACCTAAAGCATACATTTAGGTTGCATTACAATTTTAAGCAAATTAGTTAAACAAAGTTGTCTCTCTCTTTGAAACATGCCTATGGCTTTAAACTAATATTAACTTAATTAATTATTTCATAAGCCACTTGGCATACTTTCAGGCTTAAAAGCTTATTGAGTATTAAAGTTATTTTTAAACACATAGCCAGTTAATGTATTATAAAATTAGAAATTTTTGTTTGTTCAACAACTTAAGGCTTTAAACCTGTTTTTAGAATGTTTTCTTTAAAAGCAATATTTATGAAACTATTTAAAATGTAAAGCATACTTTTAGGCTACCATTTTCTGAGTAGAGCAAAAATGATTGAAAATTGTTTTGGTATGCATTTCCAAAGGACACTTTAAAAGTCGTTAAGAGTAAGGACCTTGAATTTTGGTGTTTTTGTATTTTTTGTCTACTTTTAGGCATATTTTTTGGTTTTTTTTGCCATAGTAAGCAATTTTTACCAAGTTTTGTATTTTTAATAGAATTTTACGAGCAATTTAAATAGGTTTTAAGTATGTTGGCTTTATTCCAAACCAATTTAAGTGAAATCGAGCAATTTGAAAGATAATTTTGTTGCATACTTTTAGTAAAACATTTAGTGTTAAACAGGTCAAACGGTTTTTAAACGAAAAATTATGGAAATTACGAAAAAGATTAATTAAGTTTTCGAATTTTTTCTTTGGCGCCTAAAATCATACTTCATTTAGTATTAGTAGTCACAGCTTTATTTAAAAATATTCCCCAAATTCTGTTACTTGCATAATATTCTTGAAAATATTTCTTAAAACGACATAAAGTCAACGGAATTGCAAGTCTTGACATGCTGTTGATTGAAGCAGAAAATTACAATCCTTATCAGGCACAAACCCATTGAAACCACCAGCATGGAAAGTATAAAAATGTGTGTGTGAATGAATTTCGAATGCTTTTAAAAACGTTTAAAAAAAGTCTTTTTAAAGGTTGGGTTATGGGTGTTGACTTTTGTTTGCTGACACTTGGGTGTCAACAGCAATTTTATGCAATTTAAACTTGAATTAAAAAAGCTCGAAAGCACAGATGGCAGTAAGCGAATATTTTTGTTTTTCTATCTTTTTTTTTAATAACCAGACTTCCAATTAAATGCCAAACAATTTTGTTTTTTTTCATTGTATTTCCATAAACCAATTACGATGACTTCACTTGAATCGGCTGGCTTTAGTTTCTAAATCCAATTTTTCCTATTTTTTTTTGTTTTTTTTTCTGTTGTGATTGTGTGAGATTTTGTTTGGCTGTTCGTTTCCTGCCGGATGTTTCTTTGTGCCGTTATTGTATTTGTTTTAAAAAACCGTTATTCCAGCCAACGCCATTTTCTATGCCATTTGCAAATTTGCATTGTCATGTGACACGAACAGAGAAGGAATTGAAAACAGTGGTACAAACAACAGTATGGTAAGGAAATATGAGACGAACCGTAGACGAAAAAATTCGGATGAATTTTTATCACATGCACTGAAAAGTCCTAATGAGCTGGACCTGGCAATCAGCGACAGTTTTTAGCATTTGAAGCTTGACGTCCTTATAATCGAACTCAGTTCTTACTATGTACTTACTTCAGTACCTGTGTACTACAGTGCAAAATAGAAACAGGTATCAAATAAGGGTTAAAGGTACAGGACTCCATACATAGACCAACATGACGTATTAAAGTAGAACTTATTGTAAGGGCTGAGAACATAAATCCTATGTTTGTTGTTTTAGTACAGAATATTGTTAGCTCTAGGAATAGATGACTTCTGTCAATGGTTGTGAACTTGGTCGCACTTTCCGCAGAAAAATTATAACGCTGCATACACGCTCTGTCTTAAGAGCTTTGTATGTATACAGAAGAAATTTTCCCTCCTATTAAAACTCATATTAAATTTTCTTTACATTCTTTAACATGAAACATGATTTATTTGAGTTTCTCCTTGAACAACTACAATATTATGATACATTTGAAATGCATGACGCATTATTGGCAATTTTGTTTTCATTTCATGCATTTTCCTGCATAAATTATCTGGGGACTTACAGTAAAGCACAATGAAAAAGCCGAAGAAGAAAGCGAAGGAGGAGGAGAAAAAAAAATCAAAAACTTCATTTTGTCAATCAATCATGATCTCAGTGTGTACCAAACGCATAGAAAATTAATCAGAAAAATCCTTCAAAGGAATCATGCTGTTACTGCTTTAACTGTTGAGCAGTATGGGTGACATTTTGAGTGCATTAGTTGCGATGCAAGAATTAAATTTTTATAGAAAACATCGGGGTACAAATTGCTTGGCAGTGTGTGCCAATGTACAGTTGGAAGAGAAGAGGTGGTGGATTTATTTTTAAATACTCAATCAGTTTAAATAATGAAAACGAATATTTTAATTAAAATTAGAGGCATACTTTTAGGGTTAATTACATTAAAAAGAAAGTTGAAAGTATTTTTTGAAGAAATTTTATATTTTTTTAACTACGGAAGAAAATTTAAAATTTTGGTACCTTTTCTAGGTACTTTTTCGTTTGACTACCAAAAGTACAAAATTCGGCTATACTATTTAAAATATGGCATATTTTTAGGCTTCAGTTACAGGAATAATGCTGTATAATTTTACTGAAGGCTTAAGAGTCTGTCTGACCGAAGTTTTCAATTTCAGAGCAGCTTCTGTAAGTATGATTGCTCCATTATACGAAATGATTTATCGTACTCGGTCAATAATGCCATCTTGGAAATTTCGCCACCCAGCCATGAAGAGATAAAAGTCTCAATACTGCAATATAATAACAGTAAGGCTGCCTATCTGTCTACTGAATTGTTTAAGACTTGCAACAAGGAGATGGGAGGGTACTGTCGGTCTCCTAGTAAGAGCGTCTAATAAGAGAGACTGTTCCTTCAGCTAAGTGAACCTAATTCTGAATGTCTAGGGGGGGGTAGGCTAAATATGCAATGGTTCCCTGAATTAGGCTCTTTCATAGGGTTACACAGAAGGTAACATGACTGACGGATAGAATTCAGGCTTGAAATTGCACCGAGGCCTCATGTCTGATAAGCCAACACATTACCTACTAGACCAAGCCAACTTCAAATCAACTGACTTGAACCTATTTGAAATGAAAGATCGTAGCAATCTGGTCTCTAAAGGAAAAAGTATTTCACTTTGAAAATTCTTTTTTGCGGGTACTTTAAAGAAGTACTTTTTTATAACTTCGTAACAATTTCAGTCCTTTAAAAGTTCTTTTCTTTTAAACGTACTTTCTGATAAATTCTATTGGGCAATCACAAAATTTAACTACAACTGTTAGTTACACTCAAATGTCCAATATTATATTAACTTTTCAAACCACCCTCGTATAATTACGTACATATA
>QOCX01000069.1:200458-213365 GCA_005959815.1 Sarcophaga bullata
CGTGGGTCTTAAATTAGAGTTTAGTTTTCAGTTGAATGACATGAAAAAACGACATGTTGCACGTTCGAAAAATAAAAAAAGCAATTCAGGAAAAAATAAAAAACACAGTAGAATTAGAGAAAAAGGAGTAATAAAGACCGACTTTATTTTGAGTTACTTTGTACTTCAATTTTGATTCTAAATTTCAATACGATGCCAATGCCCCAAAATTTCTTTTCTATATTGTTCAAACATAGCTTCCTTTAATATTTAAAATCTCTTATAATTTTTGTTAGATTTCTTAGCAAAATATTTTTATTTTTGTAGAGTATCCTTAAAGTCTTATTAGTATTGTATTACTGGCTTAATTGTTAAGCATTTTAGCGTCATAGCTTAGCGTGACTAAACAGTCACATTTTTGCCGCATTTTTCATTTGCCACGAACATTGCTTTCGTTGTGGAATTGTTAAATTGTATGTTAAAATAGAACATAGAAAGAGAGGAGGAATGGAATAGAATAGAATGGCATGATATGGATTGCATGACTGCATGTGAAAATGTGTGGTAAATTTTAATACATTTAAATTTAATTTTCCTTTGTTTTCCTCATTCTGCTTTATTCCTTTTTCTTTTTCCTTTTTTTTTTCTATAAAATTGTTGTTTAGTAAAATATTTCACAAGAATTTTCAGTTTAAAAATAGAATTTTATATAATTTTAAAGCATATTTTTAGGAAATATGTAATAAATAAATTTTTTTAATTATAGCAATTGAATAATAATTAATAAAATTAAAATGGCATGCAAAAAGGATGGATGATAGTCTTAGCTATCAAACAACTATCTGAACAAAGCATTTATATCCACTAAAAACGGTTATTTCCTATTTTAAGCCAACCTCAATGCCTATTGATATAGATCTATTCGGTGAGTCGGGGTTTCTCGGCTTTTCGAAGCCAAATTAACACTTCCAAACGCCCGAAACATAACTCTGACAGGCTGCTATTCATGCAACATATCAATACTACCTGTAAAGCATAGTTTTAGGTGAAAATTCAACAACCATGCGAAATATATATTAAAAATGATTATTTTTAATTTAATCATAATATTATTAGCTCTCACAAGCCTTAAGATCATCCTGCCTCAATATCACTCTCCCTAATTAACTTTTCTAATTTTTTAAAAGCCTAAAAATATGCAACAAAAATACTTAAAAAATTAATTAAATTTTCAAAAGTGCTGATCCTTTGATTTTATCTTAAAACGCCGCCCTTCTTTTCTAATTCAATAGAAAATACTCTTATTCTGCATAAAACCCTTGCTACGGCTACACGAGAAAGTTGAAATAAACTTTCTTCATTGCATGCATATGTGGTAGAGCATCTCTGCGTATTATTTTGAATTCCACATAAAAACAACCATAATCACATAGAATTTTAGACAATAATACCAAAAAAGCAAAAAAAAAAAAATAAAGGATTAAATTAAAGAGGGAGATAGAAACAAAAGCAGACAGAAAGGGAGAGAAAATCGAAACAAAACGGCACATAAACTCACACTCCAATGACTAGGATATGAAATAAATGCGGTTTTCTTTGTAAATATGCATGCGTGTGCGAGTGGGTAAACACCAGCATACTGGCAACAGTAACAAAAAAAAAAAAAAAAAAAAATTCGAATTGGAAATGGCGAGAACTAACACCAGCCAAAAATACCGTTATAAATACATTGTACACTTTGTTCAAGATAAAAATCATACACAATAATACTCTCCCACCAACATACGCATGCTGCATTTTTATCATGCTTGTTTTTGTTGTTTTTACCATTTCAGTTCCATTTATTGTTATTGAGTAAATGTGCGTAAGAGTAACAGCATGTATTGTAGCATCGATGTGTGGGAGTATGAGTATGAGTACATGGCTTTACTTGACAAAATGTATTGCACTCAGTGGCCTTCATTAATGGAGAGGGAGCAAGCAAGTGCATATTTCAGAAAACTTGCATTTGATAACTGCATGGTAAGCATAAATAAGCACTATGGAACGGTATTAAGGAAAATTAAATTGTGTTTGTCATGCATGCACTTTTTTTTCTAAAAAGAGTATCATTGTAGAATTGTGTACAATAATTTTTAGTTGTTATCGATAACTATACATAGTGGCCACAATTTTCAAAAAGATTTTATTATGGCTATCGATAACATCTCATCATATAGACATTTTATACTATTACCGATAATTATAACATTTTCAATAGAGCAGATCTACACGTTATCGATAAACATAATATTTCGTTATATAAAATAATCAGAATTTTTAACTATTACTATGCAATTTCCTACAATTGTTGATAGTTATCGATAATTTTTTAGAGTTATCGATAATTTTTTAGAGTTATCGATAACTAAAAATTTAGTTACATAGAATAATCAGAATTTGTAACTATAACTATAACTAGGCAATTTTGTGCAATTGTTGATAGTCATCGATAATTTTTTAAAGTTATTGATAATTTTTAGAGTTATCGATAACTAAAAATTAACTAAAAATTAATAATAAATACATTTTTTACTGTTAATATATCGTTAACAAATTTTCAACAGAAATTTACATTTATTTATCGATCACAATCGAATTCATTAATTAATCTTTACATAGATTTGTTAATAGTTGCACCAGTTTGGATAGAATTTTTTTTACTGTTATCGAATTTTTAGAGCTATGAATTAGTTTATTCCTGTGTTCGTTTGTTGTTTTGTTAATAATAGGAAATTATGAAAAAAGTAAAGTTTTCTTGCTTTAATTCTTCAAGCCCATGGTAAAATCTTAGTTACACATGGTTACGGCATGTGTTTGCATGTGAGCTTAAGTTTGTATTTTTCATTTTCATTTAAGTTGAAAAGAATTACATGCTCATATTGGTATCCCGACCGTATTACTGATGTGTTGTGCTGTATTGTGTTTCCTTTTTTTTTGACATTTTTTCGAAAACGGGTTAGCACTAGTAAGGGCGGAAAACATGGGTCTGGCATTGTTCAGAGTTGTGAAAAAAAAAGAAAAATTAAATGAAAAAAGTCAAACACTGGAGTACATGTTTCATGTACATGACGTTTTGTTAGTTGCTGTTGCCTGATAATGTTGTATGCCTTCAACCAACTAGCCTGGAGCAACAGCAGCAGCAGCAGTAGCAACGGCATTAATTTTGAATGTAAAACAAGCAGTTGCGAAAATGAATGATGATGATGATGCGGTTTGTGTGTTTGTGTGTGTGTGTATGTGTAAAAAATCTAACAAAAGAAGTAGGGGAGGCCTCCAAAACAAAATTAGACAGTTATTTCTGTTTTATTTTGTTAGTTTTTTTGAAGGGGAACCCCATAAAAATAGTTTCACAGAAAGCCATGCACGAAAAAAGATTTTCTGTTTCAGTTTTTGTAGGTGTTAGTTATTGTTGTTATTTGTTAACAAATTTTTTTTCTCGTCTTTTGTTTTTCGGTTAGCAGTACTCATCATTCTAATTACTTAAGGAAAAAAAGTTGTTTCACTCTTTTTTTTTTTTTTTTGGAGAACAAAAACCCCAGAACATATACCAGCTAATTTGCAGAAAAAGAAGAAAAAAAATTGTTTTTTTCGAATGTACGTGTCGGTTGTTGATCTTCTGAAATTGAAATTTTGCAACAAATGAAAAATGAGAATAGAAAATAGCTTAAAAAGTAGAAGAGAAAGGAAAAAAATTTCTCAAGCATAAAAGTAATTAAAATGAAATTTAACACTTCAAGTGTAAGAAAAATGTGTCGAAATTAAATTAGAAGAGAAGTTTTAATTGAAAATGTTAGAAAAAATTCAAAAAAATAGAAAAGGAAACATAAGAAAATGTCTTTTTTTTTTAATTAGAAAATAGCAAAATCCTTTTGCTATGCAATAAAACTTAAAGGAGTTAAGAACTTATGTGACCTAAAAGTATGCTAAGAAATATTTAAATAAAATTTATAAAAGTAAGAAAAGAGTTAAATTTTAAGACTTTCGGCACCAATTTTTTTTTTTGTTTGGAAAATTTTAAATTCGATTTTCGATAAAAAATCGATAAAAGGTGCAATTTGCAAAAATATCTGCAGTTAACAATTTCTTTTACATGTTTTTAAAATATCGATAACTCATTAATGTTACTGAAATTCAATGTTCGATATTCAATATGCCATATCAATAGTATGTTATCGATAACACATAATTGTTCTTTATTTTTGTTGTTGTTGCAATATTTCAAGAAATAAATTCATTGAAAAATTGAATTTTTAACATGTTTTCCACACTTATGCCAGCCATATTAAAGCTATATTCCATCTCCCTCTACTTTAAAATCAATATAAATCCTTAGCTAATTTGTCTTTTCCATTCTTTCTCCGTTTACATATTCAAACACTTTTTCTTTTCGTTTCTTTTGTTTTTCTTCGTATTTTCATTAACAAATCGTTATATTTGTAGCAAATAAATTCCTTCTCTATTTAGTGGCCATCATGCTTTAAACAGTTTCTTTTAATTGTTTTCAACCGCCCCCAAACAGGTTAGAAGAAAACACAAAAAAAAGCAGAAAAAACAACCCGTAAGAATTCTATCAATTATTTGATAATTTTCATGGGTTTCTGCGGCAAAGTCATGGTGTTTTTGACACACACAACAGAAATAAAGATAAAAAGGAAAACAAATAGAAAACAAAATACAAAAAGAACTAAAACAACAACAACACCAATAATCAGCAATTATTTACAGCTACTTTTAGTAAATTCTGTTCAAAATATTGTAAGCAACAAGAGTTTGTTTGTTTATCGACAAGAAAACCAGTCTGACAGCAGGGATTTCTTAACGAATACAAGAACTCACTCTGTCTCTCTCCACTGCCATTACTGTCTTACCAAAACTTGTCTTCTTTATTTTAAAGGAAATTTAAATTGTTTGTAAAATACCTAGGTATTCCCAATTTAATAATCTCTCTTTCCATTTAGTATTTCTCTCTCTCTCTCTCCTCTTGATTTTTATAACAGTAGGCTTTTAGGTTCAATCATTTGTACTGGCAGCACCAATACATTGACACTGAGTTTACAAAAGCGAATATAACAATACTAATGAGTGTAGAAAACAATTTCAAAATAAATTGTTTGAAACATTAACAGAGGAGGACAATAATTGATTCGATTTAAATCAACGGAATAAGTTATTAAGAAAGAAAAATTAAAAAAAAACAAGAAAAGTTAAAAGCGAATTACAAAATATAAGATATGCAGATATATCGATAATTTTCGATATTCGATAACAAACATTTTTATATATTTTTATGGAGATGATTGACTCTTTAAAAAATGTGTGTAAAAGGTCAGTCCATTTTAATTTTGCTTCTGTTTTTAGATAAATGCCATTGTTATCGATAACATAAAGATATCTTCGATATATTGCTAACAATTATATTTTTTTTTATTTTTGTTACTATTAACGAAACGTTGTAAAAGAGCGAACAAAAATGTTCTCCCTATCGATAACTGTAGATTTTCGATAACTTTCAATTTAAATATATACTGCTAACAATTATATATTTTTTGTTTTTGTTACTAATAACGAAATGTTATTGCTTTCGATAACTGTAGATTTTCGATAACTTTCAATTAAAAAAAAAATAATTTAAAAAGGTCCGTCAATGAACTTTTATAATAAACTTTAATTAAAATATTTGTTATAAATAAATTCAGATTTTTGATAACAAATAAAGAAATCTCTAGGCATAGACATCGATAACTGTAAAAAATGTACCTAATACAAGGCGATTTTTTAATTCTTTTACTTTTTAAGTGAAAATTTTGTTATCGATAACAGTAAATTTTCTTTAACAAACCGATAACAATTATTTTCTTACGTGTTTAAATTTTTTTTACTGTTATTGACAACGAATTTTTATTTTTTTTTACTTTTTTAAGTAAATCGTATTGTTATCGATAACAGTAAATTTTCGTTAACATATCGATAACAATTATTTTCTTAACCAATTGATTTTTTTTACATTAATTGCTAACGAAATGTTCTAAAAGATAGTATTTTCAATAACTTTCGATATATTTCAATTCAAATTTTTATCGAATTATTCTTTACACACATTTATGCCTTTATGACAATGCTTTTACCAATTTTATAAACTTTTTTTTACATTTTTTCTTAAAAATTTCAAGTCTAACCAATACTAAATCAGTTTACCAATATAATGCCAATTCTTTATCTGTTTGCAACACACTACTTTCTTTTCAAACATATTCACGAACTCTTCTTTTGAAAAGAATTCCAGAAATTTTTTTATTTTCTTTCTTTGCATTACCATTCTGGCTGGTGGAAGTATGTACACAGATATGCTTTCAATTACGATTTCGATTTCATTTGCCTTGGCATCACTGTTGGGATTCTGTTTTCAAGTAGTTTTCACTTGAACTGCTGCAGTTGAATAATGGCGAGCATCAATTATGGAGGATGAATGCTTTTTTTACGATCTTCATAAATGCCCATAAAAACGGAAACGAGGGAGTGTGCGGCAATATGAATGCAATAAGTGTGCAGGGGCGAGAGAGGGATTGGTCTTCATTATGAGAATAATAGTTTTAATAACGACTGTTAAATGAGTATGAAATTTAATATTATTGTCTACCGAGTGCACACACAAATATATGAGAAAAGAAGAAGTGACGGTAGAGTGAGTATAAAATAATATTGTGAAAGTAGATTAAAATTTTAAATTTTTCTTTATTTTTTTTAATCACTATATTGTCAAAAACAATCAACAGAATTTGTTTTTTTGTTTGTTTCTTTCTTAAATTTTTTTAATTTCTCTTATGAAACCAAATTAAAAAATACGTTGTTTTCATATTAAAATTATCACGTATACGCCACATATGACACAAACAGTTAAAAACAGTTAAACAAGCATATACACAACACGCTCTTGCCACTCAACTTTTGCTATTGCCATTGCTGTTGTTATTGTTTTCGAGCAAAATTTACATACAAAAGCAATTCAGGCATGGCATGTGAAAGCAAAGAATTTGATAATTATAACGGCAAAGTACACACACACACGTAAACATATTTGGTTACTAAAGCCCTTTGTTATTGAAGCACATACACAAGCACACATGCAGTATAAAATAACTGCATAAATTTCCCCAAAAACAATTATTGCGTATGCTTCACTAGGGGTATCATGTAACAAACACACACTCGCATACCATAATTAAAAAGCATGAATCAAAAATTCTCATTTCCGTACAATAAGGCACACATTCTCTCCTCTTCCGTATTCTCTCTCTCTCTCTATCACTCTTTTGGAATGTGTTTTTTCCCTTTTATTTGAAAATAGTGGTAATAAATCGTGGTGAAGCAACAACTAAAACTATCGATTATAATCTCGGAACACAGATAAGGTACGAAAGGAAAAATAATCACAAGTAAACCTATTGTTTTTTATTTACGCAAGTTATCGATTAATATTTGTCTTCTTCCATAAAAGCCTAAAGACTTTTTTAAATATTAAAATAAAATCTTTACTTTGATGCCGGAATACAAGCAAAAGCTGGCTTTTAAGTTAATAATGCCTATATAAACAGCCTCAGAGCAACAATTATTTTTGCATATTATAGGGACTTGTTAAATTATCGATAAATATGTATAATAATTGAAAATATTGGCTGAATTTAAATTGTTATCGATAAATATCGTTGGGTATCTCACCGATCAATGTCAATTAATTAGAATCTTTTTATCAATATATATCAATATCGATAAACATAAAAAATTGATGCCGTTTTAAGGTTATGCTACTATTTTGTTATCGATAACTTTGAATTTAAATCGATAATCATTGTACTTTATAGATAATTTAAAACAAAATAATATTATAAATCGTTTTTATAATTTGATGTCGTCATTTTATTATTTAGTAATCGATTACTTACGATATGTAATGCATAGATGACTATAGCTTTTGAAAACTGTTCTTTAAGTAACAGTTTTTATGATTTATGATTCGATTCGATTTTATAGTTTGATTGGATAATTTTATTGTTAAGTAATCGATTACATTCCATATTCAGTGCATAGATGGCTATAGATTTTGAGAAAAATTCTTTAAGTAACATTATTTATGGCTTATTTTTTGTTTTCTGGCACTATAATTGAATTATTTATTTATTGATAACTTTCGATAACTTTGTCTTATCGAAATAGTTATCGAAAAGTTTATATCTTTATCGATAAAAATGCATTTTGTGATTTTTTAAGTAATACTATCGTTTAGTTATGCATAATATTCCGAAAAATTTACAGTTATTGAAAATTTTTCATTACTAATGAATTTCGATAGTTAATGCTTAAATGTAAATTGTTATCGAAGAAGTAATTTATTACATTTACTTTTTGAATTTTTTCATACAATAATTTTACTGTTATCAATAGCAATAAAATAATTTTTTTTATTGTTTTAATTACTTGCATAACCTTTAATTAACAATTTTCTACTTACGCTTTAATTACATTTTTACGATGCTAGTATTATTTAAATTCACACATTTTTTGTATTTTTTTCGAGAATATTTGCTTTCTGCGAAAGATGACATACACACATGATACCCTTTATTATTTATTTTACTGGAGGAGAACTCTTACGGTTTTTGACAAAAAAAAAAACAAAAATTCTACATGCTTCTGCATGAGTGTGAGTTTTAGTATGAAAAAAAAAATATAAATTCCCTTGTATGTAAGTGTATGTGTTTTGCTTTAGACGAAGCGGAAGAAAATAATGAAGACAAACATTGTCAATATGTCACAGACATGACAAGTTTCCATTTCTTATTCTATTTTTTTATTCTTCGTCTATTTCATAGCATTTGTTGTTGTTGTTGCTGCTGATATTTATAAAAATTCAAAGCTTGTAAATGCTGTGTGTGTCTAAATAATATTGTTTTCATTTATTGTTGTTGTTATTATTTGATGTCATAACAAAAATTGTGTTATAGTGTATGCATATAAATAGAGTATTGACAGAGAGATGGAAAGAGAGAGAGTGTGAGAGAGAGAGAGATCAGAGTAATGGCATACAAGTATGTAAACATACGAAAAAAAAAACAAAAACAAACAAACATTTTTTAGAATGTAAAATATTGTTTATAAATTGTTGTTGTTGTTTAATTTAAAACATTGAATGTTGTTATTGCTAGTAGGACTACAGTAATGGCTATTATGTTTGTTATTTAAATTTTGTTCTGGTTTGGCACCCTTCCATGCTATAAACAAAGTTTATAAACACATGAGAACAGAACATAAAGAGTAGAATTCAACGACCTGTTGTTGTACTTACTCACTTTATTTGCAAGAGATTACTTACTACTTACACATACGTACGTATGCAATGGAGTCTTGCTTTATGCATATTTTATGTTTAGTTATGCTTGATTAAACTGTGTGTTGTTGTTGTTGTGTTGTTGTTGCATGTAAAGTAGAAGGAAACCCTTTGGGTTTCTAAACTCATTACTTACACTCACACTCACACTCATACTCATACTCATTTCATTGCTCTTTTTTATGTTTCTTTCTAGGCATTTAAGAGCAGTTAAATTTATTACGTGTTTAGGTGTGTGTGTATGTGTGTGAGTAAGGGTGTATATTATCGTATTGACCTTGAAAATACTCTCTTTATTATTTATGTTACTCATACGCAGCGTAGTATGGCCTAGGGATACTGTGTTTACATGTAAAATTCTTTTAAATTTCCATAAATTTTGCGTGTTAATTGATAATTTTTTTGTTATTGTTTTTATTGAATTAATTATTAATTTTATTAAGTGACCATTTAGTCAACAATGCTTAAGATTTTCTAACACTTAATAAATATTATAAAATTATTTGTTTTTGTAATAAAAAACCTAGTGATCGAAAAGAAAAATCAAAAAAAAAAATATTTCACGAGTTTTTTTTTTATTATTTTTGTTGTTATAACATATAAATTATAATTATAATTGTGTTAATTAATTTTTAGCACTTTCAATATGTAAATTTGAAGCAAAAAAAAAAAATTAAGCAAATAAGCAAGCAAACAGAATAAAAATGTTTCAGGGCCATGCCTTTTAATTTTTTTTTTTTGGACAAATCTTTTGGGATTGCATACATAAAATACGAATTGGAAAACAGAGGAAAAAAAACTTTATTCCCCTAGACAATTTACTTAAAAAAATTACATTGTAACAAGTAATACTCTAAGGAATCTTGTATTTAACAATAAAAAAAAAAATTCTTTTATTTGTTCTAAGCTTACATAGAACATTTGTTAGCCTTTTATTGTATTTTGTTTTCATAAAATATATAAAAAAAGAATTTAATTAAGCAAATTAATTACACAAAATGAGAAGTGTTGCTGCAAAATAAGCCCATATATAATATTGGGTGAACCGTTTAGTGGTTTCGAAATCAACTGAAGAGACATTTATTTAATATTGACAAATATGGATCTATTAACAACCGAAGAACGCATAAAAATGCATAACATTTGCTGCCCTTACATTATAAGACGATTCTGGCACTCATAATTAATCTACAAAGCAAGTTATCGGCAAGATATTAAGAAGTTTAAAGAGGCAGGAAAGGTCAGGCGTGTGCTTTATCAATATGTACTCAAAGCCCACAATAGTGCTTTTATTTACACGTGGTTTCCAGCGTTTGGATCTGTTTTACGGCAATGTAGGGCATATTTTGTATTTGTTCTTAAACCAATATCTATAAAAAGCACAATTCAATCAACAATTGAAACCATATGACCATTTACAACGTCTTAAATATGCTGTTGAAGTCACAGGCTAACAATCTTAATTTTCTTCAGATGATGAAGCATATTCCTGAGTCAATGGTAGTCAGCGTTTGGATCTGTTTTACGGTATTTTAGGACATTTTTTGCATTTGTTTTTAAACCAGTATCTATAAAAAGCTCAATTTAATGAACAATTGAAACCATATGACCATTTACAACGCCTTAAATATGCTGTTGAAGTCACAGGCTATCAATCTTAATTTTCTTCAGATGGTGAAGCTTATTCCTGACTCAATAGTAGCGTCAATAAGCAAAGTTGTGGGTTGAAACACTTAATGCACATGCATAAAAATAAACTTTTTGATATGTATTGTGGCCTAAAGCAGTTACGGGGCCATATTTCATCAAAGCTGCCTGTGGAAGAAATCTGAGAGGTATGTGGTTTCAATAACATGATGCCATAAGCTATAGACCACCACTAGTGGTAACTTCTTGTTTTGATAACGTTACTTGGCCGCCTAGATCATGTGATTAAATGCTGTTAGATGTTTTTGTGAACCTTCTTTGTAGCCTGAAATGTGTTTACAAATTGTTGAAAACTACCTTTAAGGCCACAAGATAGCCTGGAGCAAGCTTTAAGCATTATAATGCAAAAAATACAAAGGAATCATGGCTTTATTTTAATTTTGAAACACCTAAATGGATAACCGTTTGTAATTTATAAAAAGAGTGTTTTTTTTTTGGTAATTTCGAATAGAAAAATGAACGCTAACACCTTTCGTGAAAACTTAATTACTTAAGTATTGAAATAAAAATTTTACATGTGTGACCCATTAAAATAAGCAGCATTGTTTTGTTTTAATGTCCCATCATAGCCATCATAGTCATCATCGTATTTGTAAAGTTTCTATTTAATAAGGAAAACCGTAAAAAAAATTCATTTTCTTTCACTTTTCTTTCGTTGACAGTTTCTTTGTTTATTTATAACGATAAAATTGAAATAAAAAAGCAGCAAAAAAAGAAAAAAGCAAGAAAGGTGAGAATAAAAAGTAAACTAGAGAAACCTTTTAAAAACCAACAGAAAAAAGAGTGTTTTTTTTCCAAACCATAACAATATAACGGTAATTATAAACAATTAAAATGTGAGAAAAGTAGAGAATAAAAAAAGATAAACTGTAATTAATAAAAAAGAAACACAATGATACACAGTCATGGCTAATTTTGCTTCATTAAGCTTCTAAGAACACTTTTTAAATGCAAAAAAAAAAATCTTTATTAGACAAGAGATGTATTAGATACTAAATGAAAGGAAATTTCTAATAAAAAAGCCATTAAAATATTTCTCTATTTAATTCCATTTAAACTAGAGTTTTTATTTCAAAAAATTAAAAAAATACGTTTTTAATTCCTACTCTTTCTTTTGAAAGAAGATTGCTGAGAAAAAGACGCCGGAACAAATATTTTTCGAATTTCGTTTCTTTCGAAATGTTTAATAAGCCAACACACTAACCTCAGTAGTTATCGATAACCTTGGATTGTTATTAAAAACTTTGGATTATTATCGACTACTCTGATATCTACAGTTTTTCATAACTATCGATAATCTCGATAAACTATTGATTTTTATGATATTTACAGCGTTCGACAACTATCGATAACCTCGGTAAACTATTGATTTTTATGACTTTTATAATCCTCGGTCGGACATCGAAAAAACGAAATATGAAAAAATATTTCTTCAACGGCTTCCTCTCAGCAGATTATTGGTAAAAACTCTGAGAGTAAATAAAATTGCCATGAAAAGTTTCTCAAAAATCTGTCGTTCGGAGTCGACTTTAAACTGGAGGTCCCGCCACTCATGTGTAAAATTAACACACACAATATAAGTATTGTTAGAAGCTAGGCTGTAATCCTGACTGAAGGGTTGTAATGGCCAATTATGTATGTATGTATAATCAAATTGCTATTGATTTTAAGTTAAAAAGCTCCCCACAATTTCAATTATCATTGAGAAATTTTATCGATAACTTTGAGTAGTTGACAATATCTTTATTTAGTTATTGAAAACTTGAATTTTTAACTATTGATGATGGTACAAAGTTA
>QOCX01000069.1:213370-245049 GCA_005959815.1 Sarcophaga bullata
ATTAACCATAGAAACCTCATTAAAGTTTTTATGTTATCGATAACTATCTCAAATATAACTTTCACATTTATTTAAAGTGTTATTAACGATAACTTAATAAATTAAAACAGTTATCGATAGAAGAAATTGCATATTTGCCGATAACTTGAAATAGTTACCAATAATTAATATTTCAAGATATCAATAGCTATAAAAAGTTATCGATACATGTTGTAAGTTATTTATTTATCGATAATTTTTAATACATATTTAAAGCGAGAACAAATTTAAATAGCTACTACAGTTATAAGTAGTAATCGATTATTTAAAAACGTATCGATACCTTTCTAAAATTGTTAACTTACCATATAAAATCCTTGCAATGTGAACAGAATGTGGCTGCTTAAAGAAGCGCGGTATAAAACAATGATCCTTGACATTGAAAATGTTTTTCTTCTTGAGGGCACCTTTTCGAAGGCGACTTTTCATTTATTTTCACCAACGGCTTCGTCGACCGTTTGTGCTTGTTGATCATCGCCATTGTTGTCGCTCTTTTCGGACATATTTATGACACAAACACCAAGAGAAAAAAAATATGGGCTAACGGTACTGGTTCTCTGTAAAGGGTTTCTCTTGTTGTTGGTTTTTTTTTTGTTTAAAGCTTAAAGCTTTTGTTTGTTTTGTTCTGTTTTTTTCTTGTTGCGCTAAAGTAGTGTTTCTTTCTTTTTTAGATAATGTTTATTGTTTATTGTTGTTGTTGTAATATATGTTGTTGTAAAGGTTAATTTTATTTTTTGTTGTTGTTTCTTATACTTAAGTTGTTGCCTTTTTGTTTCTTTTTCTTGTTCTTTTGGTGGTTTTTTATTATTGTTTTCCGTTATTTAATGGTGGTTCTTGTGGGTATTGTTTCTCCCTCTCTCTATCTCTCTCTCGGTGTTTGTATTTTTTTGTTGTTGTTTTTGTAAAATCCTGTATTGTTGTTTATTGGTGTCTTTGTTGCAGTAGTTTGTTGTTGTTATTTTTTCATTTGTGGTATTTTTTCATTGTTTTTGTTTTTGTTATTGCGATTGAAAATTATTGGTTTTGATTCTGTCTCTGTTATTAATAAACTCAAGACAATGTGTGTAAGCTTATGGGGGATTTCCGTTTATTTGAAAATTATTTCATGGATAATTTCTTATTTTATTTTGGTAGTGTTGTTTTATACATATGTTGTTGCTTTTTAAAGGATTTGGTTTTCTAAAATTAGTATTTTATTTCTGTAGAAAAAAATTTTAAGAATGAAGGTTTTTTAATTTAATTTATTGACACAAACAAATTATAAATTGTAAATATTTTTCCTTGAAAAATTTTGATTGAAATAAATTGTTTTTAAAATATATTGAATTTAATTAATAGAAATTTACATTCTACAATTAAAAATAGATTTTTTTTTATGACAACAAACAGTTGCTAAATCAAATTTTATTAAAAAGTTTTCCAGCATTTTAAAAAAAATTGTATTTTTCCTTATAAAAGAAATCTGTTAAATGTTAAATTGAATGCCAATTAAGAATAATATGTATGTACCAACATATAAATTTATTTTTTATTAATTGTTTATTTAAATTTCGATTTATTGACTGTGTAGTAAAATAAATAAAACGTAATATTCTCATTTCTTTTCTTCAATTAGTTTTTATTACTTTGTTTTGTTTATTACTTTTATTTTTATTTGTTTTTTCTCTTTTTTTTTTTTTTTGCTAACCTCCTACCGTGTAGAAAATATGGCACAATATTTATGACATGAAAAAGTAACCTATTAAGTAGGAAAGACCCATACAAATATGCTCACTTACAAGAAGCACAACATTTCGTACACGTTTTCATGCATTATGCAACTGTTTATGTACCTTTTTTATTGTGCTTTCATGAAAAACGTACACACACACACACATACACGCACACAAATATGAGCAACAATAAAATAAATATTATGGGCCAATTTTATTTTATTTTTTATAACATTGTCTTTGTATTATTGTTGCCATTTTGTTTTTAAAGTATTCAACATTTTTACTACAACAAATATATTGAAAAAAACACAGGCATACACTCACAAGAAAATCCCTTATAAACAATAAAAGAAAAAATTGTAAAAGGGTGCCTAACTAATACTCCAGCAATTTACTGTTTGAGTAACATGTGCTCAGAGAACAAAACACAAATCAAATAATGAGTAGCTTTGTTTACGTTTTGCTGTTGGTTTTTTTTTACAATTGTTACAAAAGAGCCATCACTGTACAAACGCACACTGATACTCAGATATTACAGTAAATAGTTCATGGGGCATATTTATATGTGCATATGCACGTAAAAGTATTCTCAGAGAAATCCTGTAAAACAGTAGCAAACATGTGAAAATGCAAAACAAAAACACTCGCACACATACCTACACACAAAATGAAATAAAAACGCAACTGATAATGTCAGAGAATTTAACGAAGACAAGAGCAGCAGCAGCAACAACAACAACAACAACAATGATATTAGAAGGAATAATAAAAACAATTTTGATGTGAAAAAGAAATCGAACGGTAAATACATAGCTACAGTTTTTATTATATTTTTTTCTTAAAGAGAACGTACTCTTAATGACATTCATGGTGTAATTTAACACAAATTCTAATTAAGATAAGAATAATTTAAAAAAAAGAATTGCATTTGATTTTAAATGAAAATCTAGATTCTTTAAATAAGAAATTTTCTATAAAGCAGTTTTATTGTTATCGATAATTAGGATATTAACATTTAAAAAAATAAATAATCTACTTTCCATTTTTTTTGGATAACGTGTGCATTAAACTTAACCAGCATTCATCTTAAAAACCTCATAGTAAGCCAATGGCGGTGGGTTAAGTACAACGTCTAGACTGGTTTACATCAAACTCTGTGATGTAGGAGGTGACAAAGAAGAAAAGAACGCCACCGAACATCCCAGAAGTTATTATTAAATAAATAAATTGTTATCATCGATACTACTCCAATATCTGATAGAAAACAAGTGAGCAGTAATTTTTTGTGTTTCTGCTGATTTAAGATTCCAAATAATTCTTAAAGATTTTGATTTTTGGGAACTAAATTTTAATTGAAAATGTTCATACATAATATCGATAACACGATAATTTTTTTGTAATCGATAACAAAGGACTTCGTGCATGCTCATTGCTTTATAACAAATTATATAATCTATTATTTAAGTTGATGAAAAGTCTTCTTTCATATACCAAGATTATTTTCTATGTTATCGATAACATACATGTAATGTATTATTAAAATACTTTTTAATGATTGTCCAAGTTGTTGCTAACTATTAAATTTCAAACATTTTATAATTTTTTAGATAATCTTCTTACATTTACCTAGAAAATATTCATTGCTATCGGTAAGTAGGAAACTTTTAATAAATATTTTTCCGAATATTTCATTTTAATGCCCTGAAAGCTTCATCTGTAACTTTCTTTTTAGAAAAATTTGGTAGTTAACTTATCTATGTTATCGATAACTAACAAATTTTACATGAAAAGTTTTCACTGATATTACTAATTCTGAATAATCGATAAATACAAATTTTTTTATAGAAAAGAAAAGAAAATTAATATAAACGATAGGTTAGATAGCTTGTGTAAGATATAGGGTTCCTTTAGAGCAATAGGAGAGGCATTTAGATGGTGGTAATACGATAACTAGATAAATATTTTATACATTTTCTTAACTGCCATCTATAATAGGAAAATTACTTTTAAGGGAAAAAGTAAAAGTGCTATGGTCCTTTGGAAAACTTTTCTTAAAAATCCTTAAGTTATCGAAAATTTATGTCTTATTAGAAAGGAAAATTTGAATGTTAACGATAGCTAAGTAATATTGTAAATATTATTACTGCTTTAAATAACAAAAACATTTTTTATAGATGAAATGATGCTGTTACTGACATTTACTAAAATATATCGTGGTGTTATCGAAGAGCAATTATATCGATATCGAGTTAGCTAGCTAACTAGTTATAACTAGTAGTTATAATCAGTAGTTATCAATATATAGTAATTTTTTTTTTGTAAACTAAAAAAATGTTGGTTTCAAAATAATGTTATTACTGCTAGTTAGACAATTTTTAAAGAAAGTTTTACGTTATCGATAACTTGGAAAATTTATCTATCGAAATTTTAACATAAAATTATATCTTTACTATAAAGTTAGAGAGAGCGACAACTGGAATATATTTCGATATTTTTTTCATTGTCATCGATAGCTTGAATTTGCTGAAAATTAGTCTTTTGATTGTTGTCCTCCCGTATGATTTTACATTATCGATAACAAGCATATTTATTTTTCAATACAAACAAATTTTTTTCTGCATTTTTAAATGTTCTAAAAATTGCAATATTTGTAACTAAGAAAGCTTGATAGCCATAATCAACTGGATTAATCGATTATTAATAAATTTAAAAATAATTTCAGTATTCAATTAAGACAGTTATGAACATATTTTACAGATTATTAATGGTTATTTGAAACAAATTTTGTTTTTTAAAATTAATTGTCAAATAAAGAATTCTTATTTATGTTTTAAAGGGTTCCTTCCCATTTCTATTTCCTGCGTATGCAGTTATATAGGTGGTATGCATTGCTTTGCGTTTTTCTAAGGCTTTTGTTGGTTTACTCATATTTTCTTTCCATTTCTTGTTGTTTTTGCTAAAACAGTTTAAAACTTTAGTTTTTCTTTTCGTTTTTTTGTTTGTTAGTAGTTGCATTCAATACAAATGCAACAGTTTTTCAAAACTTTATTATTAAAAATAAAACCACATAAAAAAAAAGAAAAAAAATGACATAAAACGGTTATGAAAACACAACACAATGGGGAAATGCACTACAAATTCGTTTTCTTCATTTGTTTATTGATTTTATTTGAACATAAAATTTCATTTTTTTTGTTTGTGGTAATTTGTTTAAATTTTGTTTTGTTTTGTTTTTGTTGGCGTAAAGAATTATTCGAATTTTTTTATTGGTTTTTTTTTATTGGCAAAATTGATTGATTTTTTTTTTATTTGTTTATTTGTTTATTTATTTATTTATTTACATAAATTAAATTTTAATGATTTATTTTTTGTTGTAGTCGTGTTTTATTATTATGATTTCTTTTTAAATAAAATTTATTATACTTTTTATTTGCTGCTGCTGTTGTTATTAACGATTTTTTTTTAATTTTATTTCTTTGTATTTGTTGTTGTTGTTCATCCCAAAACTGTATGTGTTACTATTTCTTTTACACTTTTTTTGTTCGATTTTTGTTTTTTTGAACTTCAACTCCGTACACGTCCGTTAGGCTCCACAATTCGCAACGTTGTGAAAAGTTTTTTGATGTTGTGTAAGGAATTTGTATAACTTTTTGTTTATATCACTCACCTCGGTCAGTTTCTCTCTTTTTCGTTCATAATTTGTTTATTTTGCCCTTAGTTTGCCTACACATGTGTAAGTAAATACTGTAAACTTAGTGGTGAATAAATAAGTCTCTCTCGCTTTCTCTCTGGTTAAATAAGCTTTAAGGGTAGTAGCTTTATTTATAATGCTTTCAGGTTACTCTTATAATATCAAAAGTTCGCTCTCTCTCTCTCTCACACTCTCTATTCTTAACATTCTTACACAGTTTTCTATCTGTATTGCATACGAATGAGTGTGTGTGTGTGTATGTGTATGATAGTTTCTTCACCTCTGTTAAGAGCTTTATTTAACGTAAAAAGGGGTGGTTATTGACTATTACTACCTCTACTACTACTACTACTACAACGCTTTAACATGTAAAATGATTCTGTACTTCTTTGTTTTGACTCTCCGTTAGTTGGCAGGGTTGGGTAGTATTAATTGGTGTATTAATGCCTTGTAAATTGTGCAATTTTTGTTGTACAAGTAAATTACAAAGAAAAGCCTCTTAATTTTTATTACAAATAAATTAATTCATCTGTATGTATGAAGGCCTATGAATTTTTCAAATTTAAAAATAAATTGCCTTAAAAACCAATGAGAAATGAGTTTCTTTGCTGAATAAAATTTAATTTGAAATATCATCTAAGAAGTTCTGTTGCTTTAGCATCAAATCAGCATGTCTACGGTCATAAGATAGGTTCAATAGTCGAGGACAATCGATTATCTTGGATACAGTGTACATTGACACAATACTACAGGCTAGATTACATCCTGTAAAGATTGTACTGTGGGCCAATTGTGACGAACATATACACTGACTAAGTGGTCCCTTTGGAAGCTTCTCTTTTCGAGCAAAAACTTTCACTATTTTTACACGTATTTCGTTGTAAAACTATTCATATTTGCCGATTGAGGGGCATAATTATCACTTCAGTCGCTTAGCAACTGCCAGACTTGCATTTTTGCAACCACTTAATGTATAACTCCTTCTGTGGTGTTATAAGTCCCACGGCTTCAAAAAATCGTTTAGTTTCCTTAAATCCGTTCAAAATTTTTAAATGTATTAGCACACATACATTCCCATCCCTGGCCTGATAGTATGTTTGCTTGATTTGTTTTGTATGTGTTTTGTTTTACAAAAATTTGGTTTTTTATTTCACACTCATTTACCCGTTGAAACCAAAAAGTTGCAGCAAAATTATAATGACACCTCAAATTGGGGCACCCATTATAATTAAAAGCAACACGTTAAACATTTATTTGTTTGCCAAGTGACAGAGGGAGAGAGAGAGAAAGAGAGAGAGAGAGCGTGAGAGAGTGAGGAAGAGACAGCGTGTGTATGTGTGTGCGTGCATAACTGTGTTTTTGTTGTTTTTTCATGATTTGTTTATGTGTTGTTTGTTATTGTTTTTTTGTTTTTGCTGTTCATTAAGAGTATTTAACACATTAACAGTGGGGTTGTGGGAAGAATTTGTGAATTTTTTTTTGAATAAATTGTAAAGCATTGCTAAGGAAAGAGATTGCAAAATAAGTAAAGAGAAATCATAGATGTTTACATTTTTTATGGAAACCTTTTCATATTTTATTTCATTCAAATTAATCATTTTATTTAAAACAAAGAAAATAACCTTCTTAACTGAATTTCACTTTTGCTTTTCATATTTTTTTCGTATTTACTTGTATTTGACTATTGCCGTGAACAATTTCATTGAAAAGGTGTTAATAATTCGTACAAATGAATTGAAAATTGATAAAAAAAGCAAATAAAACGGTTTTCAATATCGGTTTTCATATAATTTAAAACGATTACTTTCGAAAAAGCATTTTTAATTAAGAAAGAAAAACGAAAAACGTTTCCGAATATTCATTTGAGTACAAAAAACTCGGTTTCCATGAAAGGAATAGCAACCAATTTGCGGTTGTGTTAACAAAAGTGCTATAAATTGAGAGTACAGATGACAATTGTAAGCCAACATTTTAAAATTTCA
Source organism: Sarcophaga bullata (assembly GCA_005959815.1). Taxonomy (NCBI): domain Eukaryota; kingdom Metazoa; phylum Arthropoda; class Insecta; order Diptera; family Sarcophagidae; genus Sarcophaga; species Sarcophaga bullata. Next base: position 220,798 of record QOCX01000069.1, read on the forward strand.
CTGAAAACAACAGTGATTTCAGGTTTTTAGCTGAAGTAGCTAATTTCATGTTTCTAGCTGGCAAAGCAACTCATGTTCGGTTGCCATACACACATAAATTATGCTTATATTTAATTAAAGGCAACTAGCACGGATGCCTAAGTGTTTTAAAACTTTTTATGATCATCATAAGTATCCTCTATGGATCTGATCTATATTGATCCAACTCCACTGGAATAGTAACCAGGGTATGGACTCTAATAAAATAGATTTTCTACACTCTAGCACAGCGTGCTAAAACAATATAATTAAAAGCCTCTAAAGACATTGCAGACGTTAATTTGCTTTCTAAATGCTTTAATTGCAAAAAAAAGAAAAAAAAACAATTCAAATGAAAAACATTTCAAAAAAACTTTTGAAATTTTATGTAAAAAAAAAAACGAAAATAAATTTCCTTTATGGCCAACATCTGTCAGCAGTTGCAGTGAAATTGTTTGGCTACACGGAGCGTAACTGAATGATTAAAACAAAGTTTTTGTGTTTTGTTAACCAACCGGGAAATAAAATAAATTCCGCTTCAATATTTTTTTTTTCACACAATTCCGAAATCATCATCATCATCACAGACGAAAACCCAAACACTCCCCCCAACCGTTTGAATACCGTTTGTTAACGTTTTAAAAATAAACAAAACAAAACAAAAAATTAAAAATTAAATTTTATTTCAATAATTCACAACAATTTGTTTATGACAAACGAAAGCAATAATAATTGAAATTTCTTGAAAAAAAAAAATCTAATAAATTTAATTGATTTGTTTTCCGAAGAATTAATTTTTTGGAAAATTGTTTGGAAAAAAAATTCTTTTATGAGAACTAAAAAAAAGAACACCAAAAGAAAAAGGTGCCTTTTTATCTTTTTTAACATAGTATAACTAATTGTTTTTAGTTACTTTGCTTAGAAAACTAAAAAAAAAAAAATTAAAAAGTACCTTAAAAAGTACCAATGAAATGATAAAGGCACTACCATTAAAGTTAATAGGATATGTAAATAATATTTTTAAATTACTAATCAAAAATAAAACAAAAATAAAATAAATAAAATAAAAAATACCTTAAGAAATAGAAAAAAGTACTAAAACTATCAAAGAGTACTTTTTTGTAAACGTTCTAGTATTGGAGGTTAGGTTTAAATTAAATAATTTCCATTCATTAAAACAGAATAGATTTAAAAAAGTAGCTTAAGGAATAGAAAAGTACTAAAACTTTCAAAAAGTACTTTTTGATAACGTGCCAATACTTGAGGGTACTGGTAAGAATATTTTAATATTTATTGTAACAAATGGAGTTTAAAAAACTATCTATAAAAAGTACCAGAACTATCAAAAAGGAACTTTTTCTGCAAACTTTCTAGTTTTGGAGGTTACTAATAAAAAAGTTAATTTTTAATGTTTATTGTAACAATTTTTGTTTAAAAAAGAAACAATAAAGTCCTAATATATAAAAAAGTACCAAAGCTATGAAAAAGTATTTCTCCATGGCAGAAAGAGTTTAGAATAGAAGGTATTAGTAACGCTATTAAAAAAGAGATAAATTAAGGTTTACGAAATTTATAGAAACAAAATTGTATAAAATATGTACCAGGAAGATTGAAAGTACCTTTACGTAAAAGCTTGAGGGACCAGATGTACATGATAAAATTTTATTGATATTTACTACTGACATAAAATGATTTAAAAAATACTCTAGAAAATAATTTATTCACGTACCAAAAACATAAAAAAGTACGTTTTATCAAAAGGTTTTGGCATTAGAATAAATTGGTACCCATTAAAACGATTAGAATGAATTAAAATTTTTAATTTTTCAATATTTTTTAAATTAACAGAATATTAAGTTACAAAACTAAGTTACAAAAATTATCAAAAAGTACCTAAATAGTACCTTTATTTACATTTTTCAATTCAAATTATTTTTGTTTCATTGTAAAAAATCATAAGAAATCACTCATCTAAAACCTTAATTTCCTAACAATGGCAACCCAAGCTTACTGTTGTTTTTTTTAACAATCATACTCCATTTCTCTTGAAATCTTAATGATGAAATTTGTTGTTGTTTTTACTTATTTGGTTAGATTCATTATGGCTCCAAAAATTCTCAATGTACTGTTTGACATTGTTATTGTTCTAGTTAAAGAACAAAAAACAAAACACATACACATACACAAACACATACACATGCACATATGATGCCTACATGAAGTTAAAGTCTGTCGGCAAACATTACTGACCCAGACATTATTTTTTGTTTTGTGTGTCGGTTTTTACTCGTTTGCTGGTCCCATATTTTATTGATTAACAAACGATACAATTTCATATTTTGATACGTTTTTTTTTGTTGTATAAAAACCAAGAGAAAAATAAAAGGCAGTAACAATAACAACAACAACAACAATTACTTAAGTGATGACGTTAAAAGACTCGTTAATTGATCGATTGTATATGTAAATACAAAAACGTAACAAAAAAACAAAAAAAAAAGTGAATATTTTAATATGCGTAAGCGTATAGCAAGAGAACAAAGTACAAAGAAAGAGAGAGGGAACCGGGGGGAAGACAGAGAGAGGCTTGTACAGCAAGTCGTGTCGAATGTGTTGTTAAATGTAAACAAATATTATGATACTATAACAGCAGCAACAACAACCACAGCAACAATGTTAAACGAAATTAATAAATTGAAAACAGGAATGTGCACAACACTTACGTCTATCTATACCTATACATACACACTTATATATGCGTTATACTTTAAAAGCTTTATTAGTAAAGCGACAGCAAAAAAAAAAAACGAACTGAAAAACGAGAAAAAATATTAAAAAGAAGTGTCAAGTGATTTTCAACACCAATTTAAAATGCCAAGTATGAAAACGAGTGTGTTTGTGTATGTTCATGTGTCTGTGTGTGATTTATTTATTTGTTAATTAATATTAATTAAAGCATTTTAACTGGTAATGGACAGCAAATATCTGCATAAATAGAAGGTATGTACATACGGTATGTACGTATGCAATAAAATAAAATAAAATGAAATATTTGTTTTTAAAAACGGTATAATTAATACCGTAAGCTTTTAATGAGGATGTTTTTTTTTCTTACTTTATAATAAGCATTTTTTTTTGTTAGTTTCTATGAATTAATATAGAAAAGAAAATAAATTTCGACCATAAAAAATTGAAAATATTTCTCTAACCGCAAAACTTATTTAATGTAAAACAAATTTAATAAAAATCTTGTAATGACAACTATACCCTGTACATTTACGTATGTTCGTTTAGGTGGATACCCTATGTTATAAAATATTTTAAAATAATTAAAATTTTAATTTCATTTTAATACGTTAATATATGGGGTTATCTTTTGCCTTAAACGTACTAAAAATAGTAGTAAATTTCTACTACTTTTTTCTAATTGATATGGTTCCTACACAATTACGTCTATATTATTAAAAATAATCTAAAAAAATTATTTTTCTGTTTTTTATGGAACTGAAAACATTTTATTTCTACTACTATTTTTCTAAGACTTAAAAATAGTAATGAATTTCTACAACTTTTTTCTAATTGATATGTTTCTTACTCCATTATGCTTATATTATTGAAAACAAACTAAAGATATTATTCTTCTTTGCTTTTTATGAAAGAGAAAACTTTTTATTTCTACTACTATTTTTCTAAAGCTCAGAAATAGTAGTAAATTTCTACTACTTTGTTATAATTTATATAGTTTTTACTCCATTATGCTTATATTATTAAAAACAAACTAAAAATATTCTTTATTTTCCCTTTTTATGAAAAATAAAAATTGTTATTTCTACTACTATTTTTCTATTTATACTACTTTTTATAATTTGTGTAGTTATAACCAAATTTAGTTTAATTTACAAATAAAAATATTTTCTAAATTGATTTTCGAGAAAAAAAAATTCTACTGCTTTTTTTGTAATTTTTTCCTATGCTCAAAAAAATAATGGTAAATTATTACTTTTTAAATTCGTGTAGTTACAAACAAATTTGATTTATTCTACTAAAAATATGTATCTACTACTCATCTATCACTATCTACTATTTTCGCTTTTAAATGACTTGTCTTATTTATTAAATGAAAAATAATGTCACATTCATAATATTACATTAATGGCTCAACAGACTTTAGATAATAGCTTTAATTAACAAAAACTATTTATAAATTGCCTAACAAATGCCAAATTTAGGATTGTTTAAGTCAAAAAAAAAAAGAAGACAAGCCAAGTGATGTTTTTTAAATAATTTGTTTAACTTTGAACCTTTGTAGTTTGGTATGTGCTTAGTGGACTTACATTTTTAAATTATAACCTAAAAGTCTAGTGTGTTTTGTGTTAATGTTTTAAATTTCCTGCAAATCGATTCAAAACTTAAGCAATTATAAACAAATTACACGAGAGTTTAGTATTTTTGTTTAAAAACAACCAAATGGCAACCCCTTTACACCTGTTCTCACAAATTCACTCAGTAATGCTCATTAATGCCGTACATTTAGGTGTTTTGTTTTTGTATTGCTTTGTTTTTTCTTTGGTGTGGTTTTGTTTTGATTTGTGTTCTCAAAAATTCACTGCTCATTAATGGGGCTACATATTGTTTTGATTTTGTTCGGTGTGAGTGTGTGTGCGTTTTGCCTAAATAGAGGATAATCCAGTTATAGATTATTGGGATGTTGTTTATTTATGTTTTATTTTTTGTTTTTGTTATTCTTTTGTATACCCAAACCAACATGTTTATAAACAATAACAACAGGCTTACACACATGCCATACAAACAATAACAGAAACAATTGAAAGAGCAAAATTTGTTGTCTTTGCATAATGTGATGGTGGTACACAGGGGGAGCAAATAATGAAATATATTGTGTGTGTCTGCCTGTGTGTTTGCGGTTTTCTTTGTTGCTCTTTTACCGGTTCTTTCAAAGGGTTATTGATTTAAGGTCAAACGAAATATTGCTTTGGAACACAGATTTTTTTCTTTGCATAAAAAAAATTGTTTTTTTTTAATATTCAACTTTTTTTTCTAAAATTTAATGATTAATTGCCAAAATTTTACGCTTACTTAACTTTTTAATTGATTTTTATTTGAATTTATTTTGATTGTATTAAGATTTAAAAATAATTTTTTTATTTTTAATTTTTTGTTTGTTTTTCTCTTCGTATTATTTTTTTAATAGACACTAAACTGACACTAACAACGTGATATTAAATGGCATTTATGTTGATTTTTTTAAATTAAATCAGATTTTATTAAACAAAAAATCTTTTTGTAAAGATGATGGAGCGAGCAGCTTGTATTATAACGAAATTGTCATAAATTGTACAAAAAAAAAATTGAAATAAATTCCAGACATCAACAAACCGTTTACAACTCGTTTCTTTTTGTTTGTTTGTTTTTAATTTAAAAAAATCAAAAATAAAAAAATTTTTTTGCTTTGTTTTAAACACGTTCCGCTTTAGTTGCGTACACACTGTGTGTGTTTTCGTTACAGACACTAGTCAAACACTAAAACTGCTCATAATTGAAAACGTCATTAAATATTATTGTACGTTTAAAATACAAAATTTTTGTTGATATTGTTGTTATTGCCAGTGATGTTGTTGTTGTGTTTATATTTGTGCTCTTGTTAATTTTGCAAAAAAAAAAAAGAAAATTGAAAAAAATGCACAAGAAAAGCAGAAAAAAAATTAGAAAAGAGCACAAAAAAAAATTTTTTTTTATCCGCTTAAGCGCCTTATATGCATGTTCGTTGATATATGTGTGCGTATGGATAAGTTTGTGGTTTTTCATTCATTTTTCCAATTTTAAAAAGAAAAAACAAACAACAACAACAAAAATACTTTATACAATTAATTTTTTGTTTGGTTTTTCATTTTGTTTTCCTTTACACGTTCATTTACGTTTATTTTGGCATATTTGCTCGTTCGTTTGTTGTTGTTGTTGTTGTTTTTAAAATTATTTTACAATTTTTCTTTTTTGCAAAGGCTTTAGTAGCTAATGGTGTACACCAAGCAATTCATTAAGGAATTTGTAACGGTAAATGTTTGTTTACTTGTTTTACCTTTACAAAACAGACAAAAAAAATAGGTGAAAGAGGGAGAGAGAGAGTGAGAGAGAGAGTGAGAGAGAGAGTGAGAGAGAGAGAGCTAGAGTAAACATCAGCCATTAGCAGTGTTGCAGTTTTTAGTAAATTCTAACCAATTTGTAATTTTTTGATCAATATTTGGATGATTTTAGTAGGTATTCGTGGCAACATTGACCATAATAAATCAAATTTTAATGGCATTAATCCCCTGTGTTTCCATACAAACAGACAAACGTGTTGAATCGTTTGTCTTACAGAAAAGGTCCTTAATTTAACAAAACCAACAAAATATTTTAAAAGTTTACGGGCCTTGTTTCTGTAAGGCGAATAATTGTTTCAGACGAACGTATATTTGTACAGGAAAATACAAGCAAAGAAACTCCGCCTCAGACATCAGAATATTTCGGCTATTTTTTCTCAGCAGAAATAAATTGTCATGAAAAGTTGTTCAGTGTCAACAACTGTATGGCCCCACCACTCATGGATAACATGGATGGTGTGAGAAGCTTGGTTGTACTCTTGGCTAAAGCGTTGTAATGACCAATTAAGTAAGTAAGTAATATGACCGTTAATGATAAGCGAGCAATAAGTCTGCCTAGTTTTATGCCTGATAGAGAATGAATGAGACCCTTGGTCGATACCCGCTTCTCCGATATAACTACCTACCTAAGGCGAAAATTAGATCATTGGAAAGTGTGTACGCGGGTTTCTGAAAGGATTACAAAGAAGCAAGCAAATGATCTGTCACAAGTTTTACTCGCTTTCAAAGAAAATGTGGAATCATGAACTCACTTGTATAGATATTGGACAAATCAATAACTGTTGTGGCTACAACCGGAACTTAATTTCGCTTAAACCAAAAAGAGTCCAGCTATAGTGGAACACTGAGTCATGGGTAAATACACGAACGGTGACTGGGATATCTCCAAAAAACCGAATATTTTCTCTGTTATTGTCTGGAAACCTAAGAGAGAAGGATTCTGGAGGACCCAGAATATACTGATAGAAGGTTTTTAGACAAAGTTTATTTAAATTATCAGAATAATAGAAAAATATTCTGCAGAAATTATATTCGATTGACGAAATAGTTCCTATAACAGCCAGATAACAACAGGACCTTATAGTGTATTCAAGTAAGCGTTACTTTTGACGACAGTTTCACAATTTAATTCCAATCTTCGGGGTCATTTTAAATTATTTTCTGACGTTTCGTAGTGTACATTTCAATTAAACAAAATGATTGTTTGTATAAATTAAGTTCGCGATTCATTTCATTTCAATTCATTTCAATTTAATTGCTTTTAGTGTAACAAATGTATACTTTCCTCACCTCTCTAGCTCTGTCTCTTGCCCCCTCTTCCCCCCTGTATAACTTATCTAGTGTCTTGTCTCTCTCTGTATATTTCTTTAAATGGTTATTACGAGCATGAGTAGACAATTGACACAATAAAACTCGCCTTGTCATATGAACGTGAATTATGACTGCATTTGTAAGTACAAGTTAATATTGTGTGTGTATGTGTATGTGTGTGTTTTTTAGTTAAAAATAAATTAAAATTTTTTCACAAGTTTCTGTTACTTTTGTTTTTCTCATATTCATTTTCATTTTCAATTCCATTTTAAAAAGTGTTTCATGTTTTTGTTAATTAACCTGTGAGTTCCAATTGTGATTCTAAATTGTTTCGATTTCAAAAATTGAAAATCAAATCAAATTGAATTGAATTGTGTTGGGTTCGTTGCAAAGATTTTATTTTCAATTTTCCAAAAGCGAAGAAATTTAAATGAAATATCTCTTTCTCTTTCTTTCTCTCTCTCTCTCTCTTGTTGTTGACCGTAATTAATATTTCATGTCAAGTTATTAAATGTTGAGACTTAAACGCGTGCAAATGATTTAAAAATGTGCGGCACGTGTTTTATAACTTTTTTTTGCTGTTGTTGTTGCTGTTGAAAGCTTTTTAAATAATTAAACAATTCAAAAGTAAAATTAAAATCAAAAAATTTTTTCCTTAATGTGAGCGTTAACTTTTTCAATTTTGTTGCTGCAGCAGCAGATGGATAAGGAAGGGCAATGTAAGGTTTTTGGCATTTTTGTTTCATACCTAGGGCAATATAATTGATGTAAACAATATATCCCCAATGTAAAGAATACAATTTCACTTTCCATATTTCTAATTTTGGATAGAATGTAACTTCTCTGCTATTATTTATCACACATCTGTATAACAAATTTATTTTATTTACAAAATTTCAACATTTTCTTTAAAAAAAAATGTCATGAAAATTTTAAATAAAATTCCTTTTTATTTTCCAATATTTTCTAAAATACAAAATAATTCTGTTTGGTTTTGTTGGCATGTGTAATTCCTTCATGCAAATTCTTTTAAATTCTTTTGTCAAGAAAAATTCTTCAATTCATTAGTATTCAATTTGTATTCTTGCTATTGTTGTTGTTGTTGTTGTTGTTTTTTTTTTTTATTGTACAAATATTTTCTTTTCAACATATTTTACATTTTCTACACACAATAATTTCAATGCTACTTGATCAATACGCTTGATTATAAATTAATTTATTTTTACATACACACACACACACACATGCACATACAGAGTAATTGGGTTGATGGTTTCCTATTCAAAAGTCCTTGCGAGGGTAACGATATAATGGTTGATTTAATACAGTATGGTAGTAAGCGTATTAATAATAATTTTGAAAATAACTTTTTTAAATTACATAACAATTGTTTACATGATGTAAAATATTTCAATGTTGAAAAAAATTAATGCTTGTGATTGAAATTGTCATAAAAATTAATAGGAATTAGGAAAAATAATGTTTTTCCTACATTCTTTACATGATGTAAAATATGTAAATAATTTGTTTTAAGCAAAATGCGAAAGAAAATCTTAAATTATTTTAATGAACGAATCTTTTAATATAAAATTGATAATATTACATTGTTTACATGGTGTAAAATATTAAATTAAATTATATTACATTGTTTACATGTTGTAAAATATTTAAGAAACTTACGAAAACTTAAAATCATCTGAGTTAACCCCAATTTTGTGTACTAATGAGGTCTTTACAAAAACGAACAGAATTATTGGAAAAATTTATTATTTTACATTTTTTAAACTGATAGTATCCAGAAGTTGTCAATTTTATTGAAATCACCTCTGGCTAGAGAATGTTCCATTTTTAAGTTCACAGTTGCCAAAGAATTTTTCTTAGTAGTAGGTTAGGAAATTGCCGCACAGTGGTTACGTATTTGAAAATTTTTTGTCAGATAAAAAAAAAATTTAATTTTTTACATTGTTTACAAAGTGTGAAATCGGTTTTCTGTTGCTTAAAAATTTTTAAAAATTTAAAAAAAAAATTTTCTTAGGGTTTGTTGAATTGTTTACATAGTGTAGACTATGTAAAAAATTTATTTAGGTAAAATTATCATGTAAAATTTCTTAAAATTATTACGAATATCTATTATCTTTTCTACTGTATTTATTAAACAGGAAATTTTTCTTATTTTAAGCTTTTTATACATTTTTTACCTGATGTAAAATATGTAGAAAATATAAGCAACATGCTATTTAAGAAGGTTTCCTTTATTATACACTAAATATTAAATAATTATTTCGAATATTAAATATTTTACATTTTTACATCATGTAAAATTTATTTTTTCTTCTAGAAATTATAGAAATTCTTTACCGTTTCAATAGAGCCGAGTATAGTATTATTATTTAAAAATTCTTCTCGAGTTTAATTTATCTATTCGATTCCCTTACTCTTTTACCAGCTCTGGATAAGTTTAAGCCGCTCTGTTTGATATGCAAATTGTTTGAAATCAAAAGTCAAGTCTAGTAGAACGCGTCAATAACCAATTATGGACGGGTTTGGTAGAAATACACAAACAAATCCATTAGAAAAGAAGGGAATTTATAATGAAATCTAAAAAAAAAACAAAATAATAACAGACAAGACAGTGACGCAAAAATTATAAAGAAAAAAAATTGAATAAATTGTCAATGCCTTGATTGTGATGGATACAGACAGCTATACAGCGTCATGTTAATCATAATAATCTTTGCATTCATCATTACAAACAATTTTCAAATACTTAACATAGACAGAAACATCTTTTTAAGCAGCAATTTAATAGAACTCATGGATATTAAAGGGAATTCTTGTTTGAAGTCACTATTATGTTCTGGAGCCATAAGGTAAATGGACTAAGTATTGTTAAAGAATAATACAAGGTTGTCATTATTTTTTCGAAGAAATATGAATGAAAAGTTAAAAACATATTAAAAATTACAATGTTTTTTTACTTAAAATCTAATTTTATATAACTTTAGACGGGAATTTTTATATAAAAATTCTCCGCCAATTGTAGTTTCAAAAATTTTTTTTTTTATATTTAAGGACACTTTGTAAAAATGTACATAAGCAAAGTTAATTTAATTGACTTTCTTTCTATTAAATTCTCCGCAAATTGTAGTTTCAAAAACTAACAAAAAAATATTTTTCTGTGTAAACCACCAATATGGCAAGCCTGTAAACTGTGGAATATCTTTCTACTGAAGTTCCAGAAGTTGCCATAGTCTAGTAAGTAGTGTGTCTGCTTATTAGACGTAAGGACGCGGTTGAAACCCCAGGACAGATATCTACAACCTAACGAAATATAAAACAATATATTTTTTCAGCGACTTCCTCTCAGCAGATTTCTTGCAAAAACTCTGAGAATGAAATAAAATTGCCATTGGTAGACCACAGCTGTAACGATTTCAAATTACCTTTAAAACAAGCCAATTATCTGCACAGTGGGACGGTTATGCCGAAAATTTTTTGGTGTCTGACCTGGCGCTTGAACCATATCCTCACGTCTAATAAGCCAACACACTACCTGCTAGACTACGGCGACTTCTGGCACTTCAGTAGAAAGATTAGATGATGATTCGAGCACTGATGCTGCAATCACTGCAATTTGTCAGAATCGCAAATCGGAGCTTTATTATAAACTGAATTATACTGACTTACTGAATTGGCCTTTACAATCCTTTAGTTAGGATTACAACCTAGCTTATCACACTATCCATATTATGTGCGCGTGTTACAGAACCTACAAATTAACATCGACTCCGAACGACAGATTTCTAAAAAACTGTTCATGACAACGACTCATTAAAATTTAACGTGAGACTGGTAAGTTTAATTCTTGAAGGACATTCAGATGTCAAGACATTTAGAAGGATTTGGTAGAGCTATCGGCCGGATTTCTGTAAAGTAAGTGCAGATGAGCGCATCTTCTCTGTGACTATCCTGGACTTTGAGGGAGACGGTTGTTTACCATGGAAGAATGTTTTTTGACGGTTAAACATCTCTGTCTAGAGCCATTGTTTATAATGCGGTGCTGAGGGTATGAATTCATTCTCGCTTAGCTGATTCCAGTGCTTTGTACTCTCTCTCTCTCTCTCTCTTTACTTTTTATACTTCACTTATTTCCCCCTTTTCAAGGACATACTGAATTATTTTTGTATTTGCTCGTTTGGCTGTACTAGTCACTGAGCTCATCTACTCCAGCCAGGATAATAAAACTTTTAAAGTTTGGAGTAGCAAATCAATGGATCATGTTTTCCCTTTCAATTTCTTCTGAACAACGATTTTCTTTTTTTTTTTTTTAATAAGAAATCAAAACAATTTTCAACAATTTTCCAATTTTTGTAGTTTTTCCTCTTTGTTGCTGTGCTCTCAGGCTAAATATTTCAGGATATATTTTGCGTTTGGTTTTCCTTTTTCATTTTTGAATGGTTTTCAGAAGAAGAAGTAGGAAAATCTCAATTCAAAAGTAAAAACTGCCTAAAAGGCAGAAAAAATGTTTTCCAAAACTTTTTTCTCCTTTTTTTGTTGGTTTTGTTTTGCCGTGGGGTTAAAAAAAGTTTCTTTTTTGCTTTACAATTTCGTTTTTTGAAGTAAAATATCGAAATCACTGAAACGTATGATTCCTTTTTATTTTTAAGATTTCTAAACCCTGTCGTCGAAGTCGGCATTCAATTTTAGATCTGCCGCTCATGGATAACATGGGTGCTGTAAGAAGCTAGGTTGTACTCCTGACTAAAGGATTACAATGGTAAATAATGTATGGTTTGTATGCATATAGGGCAGGAAAGATGCTTATGAACTTCTCAGGAATTCCTTTAAAATCCAGGGAGATTCATTCTCAGTTAGTTCTACTATCACTCTTAATCCCTTTGCTTGGTCTGCGCATGATTTCTTTGCTCGAAAACACTGACTGGTAACCACGTTCAGTTGAAAATGGTTTAAGTCTCCAATAAGGTTCTAATAATACTTCTGAACAAGTGCAGATTGATACCGTGTTGGCTTACAGGGCATTGTGAGCACTCTTAGCCTCTTTACGAGGTCTGTGCACAATTCCTGTGCCTGAAGAATATAACTGAGAGCCATGTTAATTTGATAATGGTTTATGTCTGCAATAAGTCTGTAATAATACTGCGTTGGCTTATGGAGAATTGTGATATGTATAGTAAAGAGCGGCACGAATCTGGTACAGCGCTCGGCTAGACCTTACTTGGTAGTAGATTATTCATTGGTGGAATAGAGGAGATTACAGAACTTCCAGGCTTCTATGACCCAGGTTAGTTTCTCTCGAAACTAAAGGGGAATCTATTATCTCAATAGGTTTTTGGAAAGGGCAAGGACAAGTATGTGACACAAGTTCGTAGTATGTTGTGAATATTATGTGTTGACGTATATTTCTACCTCAGTGTGCAGAGGTAAACACTTCAGATATTTTAGCCTCAGTGACAATCTGCTAGGATTTCTGTATCATTTCTCTCATATTAACTGGCTTGCTAAATGTACTCTGTCTTATGAAGTTTAGGATTTTTCTGCATAAATTCATTGCAAATCCAAGATCATATTAAATAGTTTTAGGGAAGCATTGATTTTGAAATATTTTACAGCCACGCCTCTTGCATAGTGGGCGTTTAGTGTACCACATACGCTTAAAGCATAAATAAAGTGTAAATTTAGCATAAATTCATTGCAAATTCAAGACCATAACTTCAGGGCAGCAGGTATTATGAAATACTTTTAAACCATGCCCCTTATAAAGTGGGCGTTAAGTAAACCGCCTATGCCTAAAATCCAAATAAAGCATGAAATCGGTTTAAAATGTGTTTTTAATAATTTTTATTTTTGTTATTTTTTATTTTGCCACGCCTCTTTTCAAATAAGTCTTTTATTTAATACACTTCCATTCAATGGTGATCAATCGCTGATATTTTGTAGACTTTCTGTGACATTTTCTTTATCAAGAAAACTTATTTTAACTACTTAAATGCTTTACTTTGATAAGTTTTTTTGTAATTTTTTCCAAATACACAAGCTTAAGCAGACATAAGCAAGTAACCACAACCCTCCTATGTCATGACAACATACTTGGCAACAACAGCAGCCGTCGCACTAGCAGTGGCAATAGCAATAACTGTTGCAGCAGCAAAAAGAAGAGACGTTCTTTGCATAATAATTTGAATCAAATCAAGAACACAAAACGGAGGAGATAAAAACTTAAGGACATCGTACAGCCAACTAAAAAAAAAAGGATATTCGTTGGCCTTAAGCAGAAAGAAAAAATTGAAGAAGAAAAGTTGCCAACAACAATAACAACAAATCGATAGAAAGATAAAACTGCGGTTAAGAAAACAAGTTATTTAAAAATACTTTTTCCCCCCTTGCTCTCTCTCTCTCTCACACACTCTCCCTTTCTTTTACTCTTTCAATCTCTCTCCCTCTAAGTTTTCTTATTTTTATGTGTGTTTCAAATGGTTTTATATTGCTTTGTTTTTGTTGTTGTTTTTTTCCAGGATAATATAGGCCAAATGCTTGTCGTTTGACTCTTAAATTTGTTTTTCGTTTCTTTGTTGGAGGCTTCAAATAATTTGCGAAAGTTTACGAACTCTATAGGAGGGGCAGTGGAATGAAAATTCACTGGCAAGAGAAATAAAATAAAAGAACAATTGTTTGGTAAATGATTTCAAGTGGTTTTGATAGTTTGAAGTATTTTTTGTTTGTGGCAAAATAATGATGGCATTGACGTTAACTGGATAGACACAAGGCCACCAATGGCTGAATTTGGGAGGAAAAAACAATTACTGAACCATGTGGACAAGTGAGCAAGTGAAACAATTAAAATGCCATACAAGGGATAGCAGAGTTCAATTGTTTTGAAAATAAATCAGAATTTAAGCAGGACACTTTATATCACCCTTAAAGTTGTACGTGCAAGAGTTTTTTTGCATACTTTGATTTTATAAAACTGTCATCCTATGCTATCCTATCCTATCGTATGCTATTGAATGTATTCAATAAACGTGTAACATCCTTGAGTATTAAACATACTCAATTTTCGGCTGAACGTCAGCATGCGTCATGATGCATCAAAGTGCATTGTAATGCGTTAAATTTCTTGCGTAACATACTAATGCGTCAAATTGCGTTACAATGCATTGTAATACGTCCAGACGGCTGAGATTAAAAAATGTATCATAGTTGATACAGTTTCCATATGCTTTCAGTCTAAGCGAATCATCCTTTTTTATAAAAATCACTTGCGTTACATATTAATATAAAAATTGACGCCTATTGATATTTCATTTTATTGTATACTCTCAATATTACGCCTCGTTAACTGCAAAAATAGGACAGTTTTTATATATTTTAAGACATCGCTATCATTTTTCCAATCCTGCAATTGAATAACAAACACAGCCATAATCTGTTGCTAACAAACACAATTATAAACTGGTTTCTTACTATTTGCTTATGGTTCTGCATATTTTACACGCTTTTCGGACTATGCGTTAGCATACGTCGTGTTGCGTCAGTCTTACGTTTGGTGGCTCCAAGTTGCATTATGTTGCGTCATGATACTTTAAAATGTATTAAGTAATAAAACTTCATTATAAACCATAGAATATAAAGTTTTCGTACACAATATGCTTGTATTTTCATTTTAAGCGAACATTCATTCTTCGAACCTTTAATAACCTTGCGATCTGTAAGAACAGTAGAATAATATCACACTTGATATTTATTTCTATAATTAAAAATCTAATATATGTATTCAAATATGTAATTAATGCCTTTTTGAGTATGCTTTAATATCCGTTGTGTTGCGTTACAGTGCGTTACGTTGAAATATTACAAAAATATTGCTTTAAATCACATTCTTATTTCATTACTATAAACTTTAGGGCTTTTAACGTAGACTTAATGTAAACTTTTTCCTGCATTACAGATTTCAAAGATATTTCTTTAACCCATAAACGAGAAAGTGTAACTGTCTTCTTATTGACACATTAAAAACTTTCTATCTGAAGTTGAATTTTATTTTATTTTTCCTTTTTAAGTTTATTTTCTTCTGAAACAAAATAACCATCAATAGCTTACCATTAGTTGCCATGAAAGCAAACGAAATAATTAATTAAAAAAAACGCAAACTTGTTCGCTACTGACAGAGCAACATTACATTGTGCTACAGATAAATTAAAATAATTTTAAACAAATTTAATCGAAATGCGTAGCTTTCACTCTATTTACACTTCATTCATTAATGATTTGGCAACTTCTAGAACTTACTGTTGATTTGTTATTGTTCTTTGCTTACCAAAGAAAGCTTAAATATTTGGTCTTAAGTTGACTTTTGGTACTCAGTGTAAGAAGGACATGACCTCGTCAATATTTCAAGCATATAAAGAGTATAAATTGGAGGCATTTATTAGTTATTTGTCTGTATTTTATGGCTTTACGCTTAACTCAGCTTATCAATAAACAAAGTAGAAAAAAAAACGTATTCTTTTGGCTAAACAAACGTTTTGCAACACTGTGCTAAACTGTTCCAAAATGACATTGTTGTTGTTTTATTAGTTGAGTTAACGGTTTTGAATGTTTTTAGCTGCATATTAAAGAGCGAGACAGAGAGAGAGCGAGACAGGAGAGGATATTGAAAATCAATAAATTCAGTTTTAGTCGAAGGTAAAAAATTTGTGTGTTTTTCTTTGCTTTGCCGCTTTTCTTTAACTGTCATTGTTGTTGTTGTTGTTGTTGTTGTTTTCTTTGGTTTTTTTTATAATGACTGTGTTTATGCTTCATTTGTTTTCATTTTAATTTCACGCTTAATGAAACATAATTTCTCTAATCAAATAAAAAAACACACTCTAAACAGAGCGAAAGAGAGAGAGAGAAAATAACAGATTTTCTGTCGTTTTTCGTATTTTGTATTTGACATATACACACACTCATTAGCTCTCTCTCGTATTTTTGTTTCTTTGTTTTGCTCTCATTATAGTCTTATATTCATAAACACCTTTAAGCTGCATTTAGAAACTGTGTTTGGTTTGCATGTATGTAAGCGTTGAATTTTCTCTCTTTAATAGCCTGAGGCTGCATGTGTTTGCATGTGTATGTATGTGTATTAGTATTATGATTTCAGCTACTCCTGTGTATTTTTTTCTTTGCCTTCTGGCTATTTTGATTTCGTTTTAAAAAAGTTTTTCTTTCATGCTATTTTCGGTTGCTGCCTCTACTGTTGCTTGAAATTGTGAAACATTATGGAAATTCTTATGAAAAAAGAGGTGAGGAATTTTTATGTCAACATAGTTGTTAGCATAATCGATGGTTTTTAATAAGTTTTACATACACTTAGTGAGTTAGTGGAGGAGCAGGATACATTTTTAATTTCAATAAATTATTTTTGGAATATAGAACGCACTCAAGTTATTCTTTTAAAGATGTTTCGCTAGATTTGTGGTTTTTGTTTGAGTATAGATCAATCAAACTGAAATGTAAGAACAAGTTTCCATTAAGTTTAATGTTTTTACTGGCAAAAATTCTGCTTTAAAGATCTTGAGGTTTCATACATTATACAATAATTTGGTTTCAAGCAATATTTTAACAATATTTCAACTTGACGCTTCTTAACGTAACATAACGCACTGTAACGCAATACAACGTATGTAAACGCAGGTTTGAAAAAGCATTAATTACGTCTTAAAACACATAAATCAGATTTTTAATCATAAATATAAATATCAAATGCGATACTACACTACGGTTTTTACACGTCGCATGGTTATTACAGGTTCTAGGTATGAATGATCGCTTAGAATGAAAACAAAGGTGTATTATCTAGGAAAATTATATATGCTATGGTTTATAATAAGATTTTATAATTTAATACGATTTAAAGTATTGTAACGCAACACAACGCAACATAACGCAACTTGACGCATCACGACGTATGCTAACGCATATTCAAAAAAGCGTTTATAATATTTAAATACGCTTAAAAATATACAGAATCATAAGGAAATATTGAAATTGTTGAATTTAGCAAGCACATTATGATTGTGTTTGTTATTCAATCGCAAGATTTGAGGAATGATAGCTTTGTCTTAAATTATATAAAAACTGTCCTATTTTTGCAGTTAACAAGAAGGAGTATTGGCACTATACAATGGAATAAAATACCTACGGACGTCAATTTTTATATTAATTGTAATGTAAGTCATTGTCTTAAAAAGGTTGGTTCGCTTACAACGAAAGCTTATGGAAACTCTACTACAATGCATTACAATGCATTGCAACTTAATTTGATGCACCACGTCGCATTAGTGTATCCCGCAAGTAATTTAACGCATTACAATGCACTTAGACGTACCGTGACGCATGCTGACGTACATATGACAATTTAATTTTATTCTTCTAAAAAAAGAAAGATGATCACAATAAAGCTGCAATGGAAACATTTTTATGCTTAGCAATCGTTATTTTTTCATTTTTATTTTTAAAAACATATTTTTAAGGCACTTGAATTACTAATTTAAACTACAAACTAAATGAGAGAACAGCTCTGTATAACCAAAATATTGGATTTGACTTAAAAATTACAAAAAAAAACATTTACAAGCATTTATCGTTTTAAATTTAAACTTATTCTTACATACACTTAGGGAAACATTCTGAGAGAGTCTCAGAGTGAGAGTGTGAGAGAGAGAACGAGATAATCGTGCTTAAAAACTAATTTAACAAAATATTTCTTTAAGTGTATTAGAGGGCCAACTTGTCTAGTCAATAATAAAAGCCTCTAATAGAAACAAGCTGGTCCTAATTCAATGCGGAATTCTTGATTCGCTTCGCCTACATCTCTAATGGCAATGTCCACAATGGGTAACCTTTGCGACTTCTCGGTGGTGTAGTTGATAACCGTTTTGGCCCACGAATTAGAGCGTTTCTAAATGAGAAAACAAATGTTTTATTAGCAACTTGTATTTCGTTTCTTTAATTCTAAAACCTACCCTGCATTCATCGATTTCAGCCTCATACCTCAAACGTCTGGGGCTCGTAGGTGTCAGTTCAGCATCATTCCAGGATAGCAATTTCAAGCCATGCCTTAAAAAAATTGTATTTCAATCATATCGCTTTTATTTTCCTTAAAACTTACCTGTTAGCCTTGTGCTCATCATCCTTAAAAGCTATCGTGTTACGGCAGTGGAAGATTATTTGTTGAGATGCCTTGGCTGATAGCAATTGCAGGAAACCCATCTGATAAGAGTCCGTCTTATAGTGTATCTTCATGCCTGCTTTTATATCACTTAACCACACTTCTTGCTCCTCTCCTCTATAGCTGATGACTTTAGTTTCCTTGGGCTGTGGCTTAATGCAAGTGGCCCTCCTTTCCTTGTCACAATACACCAGGATAGCATCTCTTGCATCGCCTTCATTAGGATCAATCCAATAGTCGCCGGAATTATAATCAGGATAGGCAGCAAATAGATCACGACAAGTTTTGGCGGGTGCAGATTGTTGGCCATTTGGCCGTCTTAAACGTTCAAAGGAAGCCCTGACATGTTCAAAGGCCTTAAGCACTAAAGCGTGCTTTTCTTCATCTGATAGTCCTTCTGTCATTTGATCAATCATGGGTTGATCGCCCAGAACATCCACTCCCTTGGTTTGTCCTTGTTGCAATAAAGCAGTTAGAGCCGCCACATCATAGCCTAGAGTTTCACCAGGAGGACCGGGTGGGCCAGGTGGACCTGCTGGACCCATAGGACCTGGCTTGCCATCATTGCCACTATATCCCCTAGGACCGGGAGGGCCTGTTTGTCCAGGCGGACCTGTATTACCATCTCTGCCCTGTGGTCCTCTCATACCCATTTCACCTGGTTTACCTGGAAGTCCTTCCACACCTGGCAGACCCATATCACCTTTTAGACCGGGTTGTCCGGGCAAACCTTGCAAACCAATTAAACCTCTGTGACCCTTAATACCTTTAGGTCCCGGTTCGCCTGTTTCACCTTTATGACCTTCTGGACCAGGTGGTCCAGCCTTGCCTCTTAAACCCATGGGGCCTTCTACGCCTGGCAAACCTGTTTCTCCTTTAGGGCCTCTTTCTCCTACCGGACCCAAAGGACCCATTGGACCTGGTGGTCCTGGCAAACCTGGATTACCGGCCGGTCCTTGATTTCCTTGTTGACCTGGGGGTCCTTTATCGCCTGGTCTGCCAGCAACGCCAGGGGGTCCTTGTTTGCCTGTAGGTCCTTCAGGTCCCTGCTCACCTATGGGTCCTGGATTGCCAGGAGGACCTGCTATGCCTTGTGGTCCAGGATTACCTTCTTTACCGGGCTTGCCAGGCTGGCCGGGTTCTCCTTGAGCACCTCTTATTCCTCTTAAACCAGCTGCGCCTGGAGGACCTGGTAAACCTGTCATACCTCTTTCACCTTGCGGACCCTGAGGTCCTGGATTACCAATTGGACCAGGTGGCCCATCATTACCAGTTTCACCCTTTTGACCATCTATACCAGGTGGTCCTTGCAGGCCGGGTGTACCTGGTACACCTGGTCTACCGGGTTCACCTGGATTGCCTTTAAGACCTGGCAAGCCAGCCACGCCTTGTAAACCTTGTGCTCCTGGTTGGCCCTGTAGAAAGTAAAATATCAGAAATTTTCTTTTTTTTTCATCGCAGAAATACTTACTGCAGGCCCTATATCTCCAGGCCTTCCTGGCAGACCCACTAACCCGGGTTCTCCTCTTAAGCCTGTCTCACCTCTTGCACCTTTAGGTCCTGTCAAGCCAATGGGGCCTGGTAAACCTTGTTCACCCGGTGCACCCACTGGACCTGATTTACCTTGTTCACCCTTAATACCCATTAAACCGCGATCTCCTTTAGCTCCTGGTAGACCTGCTAAGCCGGGAGCGCCTGGGAAACCAGGAGGACCAGCGGGACCAATTGGACCTCTATCACCGGGAACGCCGGGGGATCCCTGTTCGCCTGGTGTGCCTGGATTACCAGGTTCACCTCTTTCGCCTGTTTCACCTGGTCCTCCGGGAGGACCAACATTGCCTTGAGGACCACGATCACCTGGTCGACCGGGAGGACCCTCTGGGCCCATTTGACCTGTACTACCGCGTTCGCCTTTAACACCAGCTGGACCTGGCAAGCCCTTATGACCCGGTATGCCCATCATACCTGGAGCACCCATATGACCTTTGTCACCAGGTTTGCCCGGAGCGCCCTATAAAAAGATTTTTTTGATAAACGATAAAAACTTTATATTTCTTAATAAAACTCACTGGTGGACCATCTAGGCCGGGGTGTCCGGGTTCTCCTCTTTCGCCTGGGGTACCTGGTTGACCTATGGAACCACGTTCTCCGGGATAACCGCGTTCTCCTCTCAAACCAACAGGACCTATGGGGCCTTGCGGTCCGGGGGGTCCATGCGCACCATCTTTACCGGGTGTGCCTGGTGCTCCTGGGGTACCAGGTAAACCTTGAAATCCTCTAGGTCCAGTAGGACCAGGCTCACCTCTTTCACCGTCTAAACCGCTAGGACCAGGAGGACCTTGAGCACCTGGCAATCCATCCTTACCATTGTCACCACGTGGACCAGGAGGACCAACAGAACCGGGTTCTCCTGTCTTGCCTTGTTCTCCGGGAATACCTTTATCACCCGGCATACCCATGGGACCGGGTAAGCCTTGAAGGCCTTGTAGTCCTTGCTCGCCTGGTTTACCATCTGCACCTGGAATACCACGTTCGCCAGGAGCACCTTGACGTCCAATAGGACCTACGCGACCAGGTAAACCACGCAGACCTTGAAGACCAGGTACACCAGGAGGACCAATATCACCAGGACTGCCTTTATCGCCAGCAGGACCTTGTATGCCTCTATCACCGGGCACGCCTTTAGGACCTATAGGTCCATCTGGTCCAGGTAAGCCAGGCAAGCCGGGGGAACCTCTTTCGCCTGTCGGACCAGCAGGCCCCGTAGGACCACGCATGCCACGTTTTCCACGTTTGCCTTCAGCACCAACAGGACCAGGTAAACCGCGCGGACCGGGAATACCTCCCTCACCTTTTATGCCCTGATCACCTAAAAGAATTCAAATTTGAAAACGAAATATTCTTTAAGAATACTGTGCGTAAATTGTTACCTTTATAGCCTCTTTCACCAGGTTGTCCAGGGGCACCCTTAATACCTGGTTCACCAGGACTGCCAGTCAAACCGTCTGGTCCTCTAGGACCAGGAAACCCTTGAGGTCCTGCAATACCAGGGGCGCCCATGGAACCCTTATCACCTGGCAAACCATCTTTGCCAGGTAAACCAGGCAAACCATTGTCGCCTGTGGCACCAGGACGGCCAGCTTCACCACGAGGACCTTGTAAGCCTTGATCACCTTTGGGACCCATATGACCCATATCACCTTTAGCTCCTGGTATACCAGGAAAACCGGGAGGGCCAGACTTGCCTATGGCACCAGGTTGGCCAGGCGTACCAGGATTGCCGTCCAAGCCTCTGGCACCCGGTTGGCCGGGTGCACCTTCACGACCACGTTCACCGCGAGGACCAGCAGGACCCTATAGGTAACGCAAATAGTTAATTGAAATTACAAGGAAATGAAAGAAAACTTTACCGTAGGACCTATGGGTCCAACAGGACCCATTGCACCGCTAGCACCCTTTTCACCAGCAGCACCTTGATCACCTTTAGCGCCATCTAGACCAGGGAAACCGCGATGACCTTTCAGGCCGGGTTGTCCGGGTATGCCGGGTAAACCTCTGGGACCAGGAGTGCCAGCCAAACCTTGGGGACCGGGTTCACCATCTTCACCAGGCAAGCCATCTTTACCAGGAGGTCCAGGTAAGCCACGAGGACCCATGGGACCAGGTGGTCCTTGTAAGCCAGGCTCACCAGCTTCACCGCGTACACCCTGGAAACCTTGAGGACCAGTTGGACCCATATTACCGGGAGGACCTCTAGGTCCTGGTTGACCTGCTGTGGCTTGTATGAACTGAGGGCCAGCAAACATGGGTGCCGTGGGTCCCTTATCGGTATTGGCATATTCGGCAGCCAATTGCTGATGATAATAAGTCATGTCGGGTATGGGACCAGGAGGCCCAGGATTTCCGGGTATACCAGGATTACCAGGATTGCCAGGATAACCAGGTTCTCCTGCGGGACCTTGGGCCCCAGTAAAACCACGTTCACCTCTGGGACCTAAAGCAGATTCTTCATACGGATTATAGTTTGGCGATTGGGATTGTGCTGGTGTTGTGCTGGTGGTCACCGGCTTGGCAGTAGTTACAGGCATTTCATCAGGCGGCTGGCTAGAGGAGGGCTTACACTCGGGAGAGGCGGTACAAAGGACTTTTCCTTCCAGACAAATGCAATTGTGCAGACAATTGTCATGTTCGCTGGTGAATTGATCATTTTCGCGATACCAATTGCCCTCATAGTGACAGGAGAAGGCCGCTATAACATTATCAACTGCTGCCCTAGTACGAGGGGTGGAAGTAGCTGTAACTGAGGACAGAAATAGAATTTGTTATTGGAAATAAATTGTTAAAATACTGTGTAAAGTTTCGTGTACCTTCTTCATGGGTCTCGAAATTTTCAACATCAGCGCCGGCATCTACATCTGTAAAGAGACGTAAAAAAATGGAGCGTGTGAGAGAGAGAGAGAGAAAGAGAGAACGAGAACGAACGATAAAATAGGGCATCAATTGGCCATTAAATTGAAACATAAATCACATACACAATATTTATTGATGTCATTAGCACACCAATACAAACACACATGTCCACATACCCATACGTACACATACACATATGCATGGACATTATTTATTTGGAAAAAAAAAAAATAAAATATTTTCCACTTGTACACATTGGGTCATACGAAGATCTGAATCAAACGGTTTGTTTAGTTTTTCCTGACTCACCGAACTCCCTTTCAGCCCTCACTAGTGGGAATGGCTTTTCAATTAATGGCCCCCCTATGTTTAGATGTTCATTCAACCGTCAATTTGCTTCTGCTGGCAATCATAATAAAAGAGAAGCGTACAGATTCCAATTTCAAAAAAGTAAATAGAAATACATGCACACTTAAACTACGGAAATTTACGAGGGTGAATTGAAAATTTAATAAAAACAAAATTTTGTTTCTTTGAATTGCAGAGATGATGTATGATCATGATCAACAACAACAGAGACCTCTCTCGTACGACAAAATTAATGCACTCTACAAGACGCACATTCTTCCCGTGCCTCTTTATGACGCAAAGGCATGCAGACTATTAAGCAGTGATGCAGTAGTCTTGAGAGTATTCGGGAGAAAAGTTCCTCTTATGATCTTTGGTCCAGTGCGAGTTTGTGATGATTTCCGTGTACGATCCAACAGTAGGCTGTAAAAGCTCTCCAACGACATAGACGTTGTGCAGGGTATTAACATCCAGCGACTGCGCTGGCTCGGCCATGTCGTTCGAACGGACGGATTTTTGATACGGAGGCTTGTGGAAGTCGGCGAAGAAGCGAGGAAGCCCTGTCATCGATTGGTGTGAGCAACTGGCGTAGGCGCGCAAGAAGCAGAGGTGCCTGAAAGGATGAGTTAAGACAGGCCGAAATCCTTTTGATCGGATTGTTAATGGCCAGTTAAGTAAGAAGTAAGATCAACAACAAATTGCTTTCAAGTAAAATATCCAAAAATTCTGTTCAAAATAGAATGCAATTGTCAGACATGAGGTATACATTGAGGC
>QOCX01000069.1:245376-260064 GCA_005959815.1 Sarcophaga bullata
CTTTTCAAGCTGCCCTCGCATATTTAGTTGCATTTGATTAGAATGTTTTTGTATGATTGATGTTTGAACAAAAATACCGGCCATTGACAATTCACGCTTTTACATTAACTAGGGCTGCTCTCTCTCTCTCATGCGCTTAACAACAGGCGGTCGAAACAAAAGCTTGAAAAAAAACAATGAACAACGTACACAGCAATTGTTAGAAAGACAAGGAAAACTAAGGTAAGGAGAGTGAGGGAAGAGAGAGATGGATATAATAGCTGTGGCGCTAACAAAGGAAAAAAAAGCTTAAAATACAACACAACAAAACACATTACATGGGGCGAATGAGTGAATGATAGCTGGCTGGCTGGCTGGCTGGCTGGCTGGCTGGCTGGCTGAATGAAGATGGCAATAGAGATGAGGCTGATGACGATAACAATGATAGCGCCTGGCTGTTGTAAGTAATTGAAAAATATGTTAAAGTAATAAAATGACAGCAACAACAGCAACAACGACAATAATAATAACAACAACAACAACAACAACAACAACAACAACAATAACAATAACAACAACAACAACTATAATAATGATGATTATGATGACGATGATGATGATGATGATAAAATGATGTATGTTAGCTGCAGTCTCTCTTCATTTTTTTTTTTTAACAAAAAAAAGTGTTTCAAGTTTCCCTTAATCAAAGATCCATTAAATAAAGAGTCAATTGCTAAGGCATGTAATAAATTAAGGTCACTGCATAAAAATGCATATGCTTGGCTTGGCTATGTATGCATGGCTATAACTTAATGGCATAGAAATTGCATATCAAAGGCAACTTTGTTTGCAAAACAAGTGACACAATTTTTCTCTCTAAAATAGATTGAAATTTATTGTTTTTCTATATTCCATAGAAATCACAACAACAGAAATCGTTTATTTATCTAAATAAAGAACAATTTCCATTCTATTTTAATAAAAACAAAAAAAAATTGCTACAAAATCATTGCATTGAAATGCAAACCCGGAAATATTTTTTTTCTTTTTTTTTTCAAATAACTCTTACACTCACACTTACCTTCATCATAGTTATTGTAATCATAATTCTCTACATCATCCAATTCCGCTTCCATTGGTTTAGGCTCCTCAGCTTGTGGCCTTTCTTGTAGCTTTTTTGTTGTCTTCAGTTTACGTAGCTTTTTGACTTTTTTCTCTGATTTTTTTGCTTCATTTTCGGCAGTTACCGTTTGTATTATAAGACAGGCAGTAAATAACAACCAAAATATTTTTAAATGTTTTAAATGCATCGTTATAGTCTTAATTTTTTATTTTTTTTTTCTTTCCTTCTTCTTCTCTTCTTTTTGATTTTGATATTCTGCAATCGTTCGTTAATCGTTTAATAAAAATGAGGTTAATTACAGCCAGTTAAACATTCAGGCAAAAAAAAAAAATTTGAATCGAATCGCAAGCATTGAGTGAAATAATCTGGAATTGTAAAAAAAAAAAAACGATTAAATGTGTTCAGAATTAGAACAAAGTCATTAAAAACTAAGAAAAAAAAACA
The DNA here is from genome assembly GCA_005959815.1 of Sarcophaga bullata. Taxonomy (NCBI): domain Eukaryota; kingdom Metazoa; phylum Arthropoda; class Insecta; order Diptera; family Sarcophagidae; genus Sarcophaga; species Sarcophaga bullata. The sequence continues at coordinate 246,923 of QOCX01000069.1, forward strand.
AAAACTTTAATTTCTGAAAAAGAAAAGACCACTGCTGAGGCTTCTTCGAGCATAGTGCGTTCGAAATGTACAATTTTCCACGACTCTGGCGCATAAATCAGGCTCAAAATGAACCATGTTGGTTATTCTTGCTTAGTGGCACACCCCGGCGACTTAAGAAAGCCCCTCAAGATTGAGGCTAATTAAGTAAAATTGAAGGACTTGATGATCAGTTCACATAATCTTAACGGAAGATGACCAGGTCTTCAACCGCCGCGTCACTGGTTGGAACGAATTTAAACGGGGGCATGGGTTATGTTGGCTTTAAGGACCTGCGTGGTTAATGGCACACCCCTTTGGCTTAAGAAAACCCCTCAAGTAAAATCGCTTGCTCTTGGTTAATGGCACACCCCTTTGGCTTAAGAAAACCCCTCAAGTAAAATCGCTTGCTCTTGGTTAATGGCACACTCCTTTGGCTTAAAGAAAACCACTCTAGTATAAGTCTAAAGAGGTAAAATTGCACGATCTTAGTGTTCAGTTCACGTTCATCATTTTCATGTAAGATGACCATGTCTTCAACCGCGACTTCAATGGGGTTACGACGGTTTTAAAGGCTATTTTGATTAGAGGCACACACCTTTGGCTTGAGAAAAATCACTCAAAAAAGAACTCTCACAGCATCTTCTCAGAAGATGACCATGCCTTCAATCGCAGCTTCCTTGGGTGGAAGGCATTCGAAATGAACAATTGTTCATGACTTTGGTGAATAAATCAGACTATATTTGGCCAATAGCATTGGAATTAGTCGCACTCACCTCCGACTTAAGAAAACCTCTCAAATCTCAAGAAAAAAATAATCATGTGATCTTGATGGTCAGTTCACATCGTCTTCACTTAAAATGACCATGCCTTTAACTGCTGCTTCACTGGCACACACCTTCAACTAAAGAAAACCTTACAAAATGAAATCTAAGTATGAAAAATCACACGATCTTGGTGGTTAGCTCTCATCGTCTGACTGTGCTTCAAATCACTCGTGCAGAATATTCAATATCCCATGAGATGTGTGTTATAAAGCACTGTCCTATTGAAACTCTGTGTCGTTAGTATTCAAAACATCGATTTCAGGCTAAAATGGAGACTTATAGTTCTTGCCATTGACAAAAATGGCTTGAATAACGTTATTCCCTAAGGGATATGACCCAATGTCGATGCCAGCCGAAAATCCATACCAAGGAGTGACTTTTTCCCAATGCATTAGACTTTCTTGTGGCTCATGTGGAGTGTTATCGCCACAAAACTGAATAATTTTATTACTTCACGTACCCTTTCATCCAAAAATAGGCCTGATCGCTGAAGATGATTTTGCTCTAAAGATTATGGTCAATTGTCAACTGATTTTAAGGCCGTTAAGTAATCGCCCATGCAGATTTAACTAAACAGACTGAATATATGACAACCAATTTGTCAGATTATTTGAAAATGCATTCTTACTTTTGTCACCCACTGTCAAATATAATTTCTTATGCTTTTAATCACTTCTTCATTTTATTTTCTTTTTTTTTTCTTTTAATTTTGATTTCTTGCTTAAATGTTAAGGTTCACCGAAATTTAGTTTGATTGCGAGTCGGCTATTCTTGCATGGCATCTGAAAAACTACAAAGATTTCATATTTCTTATCATCACCACAAAACAAATGCTCTTTGAAATTCTTCTAATAAAACAACAATAAAAATAAAAACAAATAAACTCTTCATATATAATTCTTTTTTTTTAATTTTATTTTATTTTTTTTTCTATTATTTTGTCATTTTATTTCCTGTTGGCGCTAAAGTATTAAAAGCAAAAAAAATTGAAAAAAATTGAAAAAAAGTGTGAATGAAGAAATTTGAATTATAAATCCCATTCGGCAATACAGTTCTATGATGTAATTGCATTTGTTGCCTTAAGCAGAATTTGTTTGTAAATTATTTCAAATGAAATTCAAAATGAAGAAATCTAGGTAGGGCATTGCAAAAACTAAATAAAAAAAAACTTCACAACTCAGTTAATAATCCCTAAACTGTTCTGGCTATTCTTGGATTTCAAACATGCTTTAGAATTGAACTCGATTAACCAGTTATCGGTTTTGAATTGGAAAATATTCGAAATATTGCTGCCAAAACCTGTCTAAATTTTACAAGAACGATTTCAAACACACTTAGATTTCAAGCACAGGAAATTTGTTTAATCGATTATACGAATAAAAAAACCACTAAACTAAATCAAAAAAATGTTTTCTCTCATGCAATCTCAGATTTAATAAGACCATTTCAAGGCAAAAGCTTAATTAATAGTTTTGCATTATCTGTGGTACTCTGCTGATAACTAATTGGTTACTATTGCGGCTTGTTGGGTAATATAAAAAAATTTTAAGAAAATTTTAAGATATTTAACAATATCTAAATCTATATCAATAATCTAGAGAAACGGTTTTAAAATCGATTATTCGCTTAAAAAAAACCGGTTCAACGAATCAAAATACCGAATATTCGAATAAAAAAAAAATGGCTCAACGAATTAATTAGAGGCAAAAAATTTGCGTAACGATTTTTTTTTATCAAATCGAAAAAGAAACCGATTATTCGAATAAAAAACCTACTACTTGTATTGCAGCTTGTAAAGTAATTAAAAAAAATTTTTAAATTTTGAAAAAAATTTAAAAAAATTTAAATATCAAGAAATCGAATTTAGAAAAATGATTTTTAACAAATCGAAATCGGTTATTCGAATAAAAAACCGGTTCATCGAATAAAAAAAACCGATTGTTTGTATGAAAAAAATTGTTCAACGAGTTAATTAGAAGCATAAAATTTGCTGAACAATTTTTCCATAATAAAAATTATGTACAAAAATAACACATTTTTTTATTAAATTTTTAGTTTAAATTAATTTTTTTTTTAAATTTTTTATTTAAAAAATTTAATTTTTTTTTTAATTTTTTTATTTTAAATTTATTTAAAAAATTTTTTTTTATATTTTTTTTTGTTTTAATTTTTTTTTTTTAATTTTTTATTTTTAACTTTTCCTGTTCTCCTTTGTCACACAATTTTCACTCAATCTTGATTCATTTTTTATAATTCAACACACACTGAACATGATCACCATACTTGTTCTTATTCCTGGTTTCTTGTTTGCCACTCTTAACCGAACCGTATTCCTTTAAATTGCGATGTTAAACGTTTTAAAAATTTATAAAAACTGTAAAGATTTTAAGCTTTTCTTGGCTTTTTATAGTTTCTAAGACTGCAGAACATAAGGAAAAATATGAAAAAGAAAAAAAAAACATAGAAAAAATAAAACATAGAAAAACATAGGAAAAGTAACATAGAAAAAGAAACATAGAATAAGAAACTATAAAACATAGCACAACTAGGAACTTGACTTGAAGATTCTATGCAGTCTTGTATAGTCAAAGAATCAGAGAGAGAGAGAGAGAGAGAGAGAGAGAATATTAATTAAAATATCACTCACATACACAAAAGTGCGTATGCAAATGCGAGTAAAACAACGAAGGAGAGTGAGAGAACAGGGAAAGAGAAAGAGAGAGAGTGATCACATATGTATGCTTTCTGATTAATTAAAATTCAAAAAAATTCTTTTTCTACAGCATAAGACACTTGGGAGCATTCGATAGCAGCATATATGAACGGTGTCTTATCTTGAAACAAAAAAAAAAAAAAAAAGAAAAAAACGCCGGCCGGCACAATGTCTGTGTTGTTGCTGAAATGTGACACACATTTTTATTTTATTTTTTTTTTTTTTTTGGTTTTTTTTTGTTTCCAATTATAAAATAATTTGAAAAACATTAAAACAATAATAATTTTTTTTTAATGGCATAGGATTAATCACATTTTAATAAATGGTGTTAATAGTTCAAGTTTGTTTACAAAATATTTTTTATAAAAAAGGCATATTTTTAGAAATGTTTGAAAAAAAATTTTTTTTTTGTGTAAATTAAAGATTTTTTTTCAATAAAATTTTAAGCGTCCATAAAAATATTTTCTTAAATAAACAAATATATGGCAGACAAATATGTTTGGCGTGTAAAATTTATGAGAAATATTAAAAAAAAAGATTAAATTATCGATAAATATTTTTAGCATTAAACAATTTTGTACAATAATTTTTCATTTTTTAAATAATTTTCCATAAATCCACAGTTTTTAATAATTAATTATAATGTTTGAATTTAATTATTGGATATTTAACAGTTCTCTGGCAAAAACTCTGAGAGTAAATACAATTACCAGGCAAAAACTTCTCAAAACTCTATCTTTTAAACTGTAGAGTTTTTATAAGAAAACAGACGCCGATGAAATATTTTTTTGTATTTCCTTTTGTTGAAGATATTTGTCCTGGGGCTTGAACCGATGCCTCATGTCTAATAAGCAGCGACTTGTATTATAATTGGTCTTATATAATGTCAGACAATCGATTCACATCGTTGTACCTATGCCTTCGACACTAATGGCTTAGCTCACTATCAAGATTTTATTTGTTTTTTCTTCGAAATAATGCAGCCCTCAGAAAACTCTTCTACTGAGGTCCTTAAAACAAATTTTAGAACTGCATATAATATGTTGATATCTGCTTGGTCACTTATTGCTTCTGAGATATGCAAGCTATATAAAAAAAGTAATTATTAAGCAAATAATATAAGCAAACGCTTTAAGGCCTAGGGGCCTAGTTTAGGCAATACTTGTTATTTGACTAACATACTAAACTACAGTGCCGTCTCTAGTTGCCTAATTAAGTCAACAATAACAAGAATACAGTCAACTTAAGCTTGTTTAAAAGACACAATATGTATTCAATGGACATATTAATGAAATTTTTGATAAAAATTAGCAAGATTTTCTATAAAACGTAGTTAGGCTCTCACCATTTTTACGGCGAAAAACAAAACGTTTTGTAAAAAAACTGAATTTCCAGGATAACAGATTCTAATTCTTTTATTTCGAGGAACAAACATATTTATTCATAAGCCGGACGGTTTTAGGAAAAATCTTAGCCTAGCAAAAAACAATTTCTTTAATTTGTCCACTATTTAATATACTCTTAGAAACACGACAATGGTGCATACAAATTTTTAAAATTTTTCATTGCTTCTTAAAAAGCTTTTATTATTAAAAGAAATTTTAATTAAATTGTTAGCTTAGCTTCTTATTTTTTTTAATTACAGACCATATTTATTAAGCTATACAAATTTACTAGATTCTACGTTTTAACCATGCTTATATTTTTAATATTTTTAATTTTATTAATTTTTTTTAATTTATTTTTTTGCTTAAACATTACCCAAAAAGAATTACTTAAATATCTCAATTAGTTTAAAAGTTATTCACTAAAATGTAATTGAAAAAAGGCAAAGGTTACATAACTTTTATTGTACACTGTTGTGTGGTAATAACATTAAAAACTTAACAACAGTAGTATTACTTTTAAAGGTATGGGTAAACAAAAGTATTAAAATATAAAGCATAACATACACATTACATGCATAACAGTGTATATGTGTGTGAGAGAGAGAGTATAAACAATAAGAAAAATTATCACAAAAAAAAAAAATTAAAGAGCAGGCAGTATTTTTCAATTTTCCAACAATATTTCATAAAAATTATTGTTCTTTTGTTGTTTTCTTTGTGTATTCTAAAGCTTATAATAAAAACAAAAACAAAAGCAAAAACAATAGTAAATTTCATTTACAACAACAAAAAATAATGCAATAATAAAGCCATACAAAAACCAACTGTAAATCCAAGATGGAGAGAAAACCAGCTCTCTTAGCAGTACTATTTAACAAACAACAACAAGCAACAAGTGTTGAGAGTCAATTATTAAAATTGTAATGAGCAGGAGAATAAGATAAAGAGAAAAAACTAAAACAAAAACAAAAACACAACTACAACTACAACTACAGAGAAAATTATTCATCAGTTTTTAAATGAATTTCCTAGGAAGTGTATTAAAATGCAAAAATCTGTTTTTCCAAGGAACTTTATAATTTAATGACTTTCTAAGAGGACACAATACACACACACACACACATACAGAATGAGAAGTAGAGAAAGAGAGAGAGAGAGAGAAAGTAATGATTTAGAAAACATAAACATAAGCAAGCAAGGAAGTTTGTTGGGGTTGTTGTTATTGCCGTTTTCTATTTAAAAGCAAATTGAATTTCAATTATGAGTGCGAAAAGGATGAACAGAAGGAAAAAGCGAGAACAAATAATGTCTAAGTAACTCTTTTATCGGAGAGAGAGAGTGAGTGAGTGAACATATTTTCAAGGTGAATCTCTTTCCATGAGTACCTAACTGAGTGAATAATAATGAGTTCAAGCAGTAAACGGATATGTTTGGTCAAGTGACAATGTCTTCGTTTTTTTTTTCTTTTTGAAAAGAATTTTAATTTTTCAATGTTGTATGCTGTTAAAGTAATTAATTTTTGTTTTTTAAATTGAAATTCCAAATTAGAATTTTCGAAAGTAAATCATTTTTTTTTTTTGTAATTTGTTTCACTAATTAATTCATTTTCTCCCTAAAGAAATACGGCGGAGCAGATATTTCGTAAAGAGAAAGACGTTGTTAAGGAATTTCATTATAAGTATGAGTGTAAGTATGTAAGAATAAATAAATAGAGGGAAGACAATTTTTATGTCCTTGTTTATTACATTTGTACATGTCAAATGAGTTTTTGTTTCATTTTCTATACTTTTTTACTGGCATTATTTGTGCCTTCTAAATGCCTTCTACGATGGCAGGGCACAGTGGTGTAGATTGGAAAAAAAATTAAATAAAAAATTCGGTAAATGTCTCATCACTTTACTTCCAAATTCATAGCGGTATATACGGGGAATTAGACAATCGGTACGAAAGTGGAACGTACTACTCAGATTTCGTAGGAACTATTCTATTTTATTGATTGCCTGAAAAAAGGATATATGGTGGGCTCCTATATTTTCAGGACAAATGCAATTAAAATGCAGTTAAAACATTTAAAGGACAGTTTCACATTCATATTGAATGTTTGACAATATTCTTATAGAATTAAAATTATCCTTGATGGATGTTTTTAAGCCGAGTTTAATAATTTTAATATTAAATGCAAGAATCCAACAAATTATGTAAAAAATTTCAATTTATATGCAAAAAAATTTTAAAATTACACAGTTTTTCAAAAAAGGATATATTGTAGGCTCCTATATTTTTAGTGCAAATTTAATCATAATGTAGCAGATACCTTCTACAAACTGTTCTGTATTCATTTTAAAAGTTTTAAAACATTTTACGAACATGAAATATACTCCTCAGATTTCGTAGGAACTACAAAATAAATTTTTAAAATTTCTGATGATATTATTGATGCATTTTCTATAAACAATTCCCTGATATCGACTATCATTCTCCCTCCAAAAAACATCCTGAACAGCTTACGAATCACATGTCCTTTCAAATTGTTCTCATTGCTTTATCCTATACTGCAAACAAAACCACATTGACAACGAAACCAGCTGTATGGACAAAATGTGTAACAAACCCTCACTCTCTCTCTCGCTCTCTCTCTCTCCCTCTCTCTTTCTTACTTAGGCCTTTTTCCTAATACTCTCTTAGGCTAAATAATGATAATTACAATAACATTGTACATGTTTATGTAGAAGAACATGTAAACAAATGTGTGTTTGTGTAAACATTTAACAGAGAAACTGGAGAAGCAGAGTATGTCAGAGTGTACAGGCATGCTTTGTTCATTGTTATTTCCGCTTATATTGTCTTATATTCTTAGGCACATACACTGTGTTAATAGGTATTGCTTTTGCAGCTGTAGTTAACGAAAATTTAAGATATTGCTGGCAATAATAATAATAATAGGCACAGTAGCCAGGAAAGAGAAATTTTTTGTAAAAAAAGTAAACAAGGAAAAATTTAACACTAGAAGAAGGGTTTTACAGACTAAAATGCCTGGGTATTTTGAACATTAAAAAAGAGAGATGGCCGCATAAATTTATAAAATTTTCTTGAGTCACATGTCCTTAGCCGTAATTATTAATATCTAGGATCATAAACTGGAATTATGGAAATCTGGGAACAACAACAACTAGCAGCTTATTTAGTTTTTAGGCCAAATTTCAATAATTTTAGCTTATAGGGTATAACACTTTCGTTATAATGTTAATGTTTTGTAATTTAGTGACTAATCTGAAGCTATTATTGATTAATTTTTGCTTATTTTCTAATAAAATTATTTTAAATTTACTTTTTCATGTGTAGGAAAGCCTCTTACTTCGAATTAATTGATTTGTAAAAAAAGGATATATGGCGAGGTCTTACGTTTTTTAAAGAAATTGAACGAAATGTGTATATGGTATACATCACAATTTTACACGATCTTTTTGAAAGTTTTATTGCACTACGATAAGAAATACATTTTTAAATGGAAAAAAATCATTTTTATAAAAGAACATAAAGGATTTTTGTAAAAAAAATTGTATTTTGATTCCTTTTTCTAGTTTTCGTAAAAAAGGATATATGGAGAGCGTCTTTATATGCAAAGGAAATTTGATGAAATTCAAAATGTTTATATAGGATAATATAATACATTCATTTTGAAATTTTCTACACATTTTAATAAAAGAAAATATTTTTTTTAAGAATACATCAACTTAGACAACAAGTTTACTTTGTAAAAAAGACTCTATCCCGTTTCCATTCATGTAGAGTGAAGTCTAATGGCTCTTTTTTTCAAAAGAAAAATAAGTATTTAGGCAAATTTCTTGAATTCTTAAAAAGGATATACGGTGAGCTTTCTGGTTCGTCAAAGCAATGTTATAGAATTCAACGACGGTATACAGAATCATGAAATACGTTCTTTTTGGTAGCTTAAACTATAATTTTATGATAAGAAAAAAATTGTGAACATGATTAAAGAGGTAAAAAAATTTTAAAGTCTTAAGAAATTAAAGGGAGTAATATTTACTCTTAAATTTATAAGTTTTTGTTTCACAGAAACATTTTTTTTCAGGTTTTTATTTTCTGCAAGAAAAAGGATATATGAAGAGCTTATAAGTTTTTTGAAGAATTTAAACGAAATTCTAGCGAATTGTAAAGATAGATCTAAGACGTCCTTTTTGTTGGTTTCAGCGAATTTAGTGAAAAGAAACAGAATTTTTTTTTGCCTAAAATTTTTGCTTTTAAATTTTCTTTTAAATTTTTTTTTGCGTTTCTTTATTTTTTGAACATTTCTTTTTGGTTTTATTGTTAATCCTTATTTAACTTTATTAAAGGCAACAACTTGAGATTTTGTATTCCTTACAAGCCTGTCGCTTCTCAATGACCCCAAAGCATTACTAATGACTGAACATGTATTGTGTGTGTTAAATGAGCACAACATTTTTATCCTGTTGATGTTTCATTATTAAAAATGTTACTTTGCCTGCCTGCCTGCCTGGCTGCCTGTTTCACTGCCTTGTTCGCTGCCATTTCCTTTTCATTTCCCTGGGCACCATCATCAGTTTGATTAAAAATTAAGATAAAATACTCGTCTAAATTCGGTGCTCTTAAAGCCACCATTATAATCTCTGTGTTGGCCTCTTTAAGGGAGAGTTAAACAAAATCTAGCTTTACGAAACTTATGGCGTAAAACGTTTAAAAGGAATGAAATTAAATTATCCTGATAGCATTGCAACAATTGTGGCTGTGCCTGTTATCTTTTGGCAGTGAAGTTTAGTCACGTTTGCCTCCGACTATGAGTGAAAATCTGATTTTAAATTATTTCTTATTGATGATGAGATTATTTTATTGCTGAAGCCTTGCAAATAAATCTCAAATGGTATTTTTATTGCTTTATTGAATGCGTACATGCGTATTGATTTTTTATACTCTGTTTAACCTTTTAAAAAATAATTCTTGACCTTTTTCATTACATTTAACACTAATATTTCACAAATAAACAACTGTTTTGAACTTACTACCGATTCTTATTGTATTTTATTAATTCTCTGAATAATAGGATTTATGGTGGGCTCCTATACTTTCAGGACAAATGCAATTAAAATGCAGATGAGACATTTGGCAGACAGTTTTACATTCATATTGAACGTTTAATAATATTTTAATGGAATTAAAATTTCGTTGACGAATGTTTTTAAGCTGAGTTTATCAATTTTAATATAAAATACAATAATCCAACAAATTATGTAAAAAATTTTAATTTTTATGTAAAAAATTTCAAAATTACACAGTTTTTCAAAAAAGGATATATGGCAGACTCCTATATTTTTAGTGCAAATTTAATGAAAATACTGCAGAAACCTTCAGCGGGCCATTCTATATTCATTTTAAAAGTTTTACAACGTTTTGAGCAATATTATTTTTAAACTTTAAAAAGGATATATGGGAGGCTTTGCTGTATTTGAAGGAATTGCAATGAAATTCTGCAGAAGTGTTCAGATCAGGATTCTACGTTCATTTTACGAGTTTCATTAAGATTGAATGATATTTATAAATTTATAAGCTATACAACGTGAAAGAAAATATAAAGATATATTGCAGACTCCTATATTTTTAGCGCAAATTTAATCAAAATACTGCAGAAACCTTCAGCGGGCCATTCTATATTCATTTAAAAAAGTTTACAACATTTTGAGCAATATTATTTTTAAACTTTAGAAAGGATATATGGGAGGCTTTGCTGTATTTGAAGGAATTGCAATGAAATTTTGCAGAAGTGTTCAGATCAGTATTCTACGTTCATTTTACGAGTTTCATTAAGATTGAATGATTTTTATAGAATTTATAAGCTATACAACGTGAAAGAAAATATTTTTATAATATTTTTGTAGATTTTTTCTTCTATCCCGCTGTCAATTTGCCATATTGGCAACCTATCGTTTCTAGACTGCAAATGGCAAAGCTAATAAGAAAAAAGAGGAAGAGGAAGAGGAGGAGAGAACGAAAATGCAGAAAATAAAAAATCCAACATTAAATTATATCAACACCTGCTCTCTATTACAATAATTTTATTTTATTTTCCTTTTTTATTTTTAGCTGTTGGCCAACTTCCTTTGCTGCCAAGTAAAAGTAAGACTTGATAATATAATTTTATAAAATGTTATTGAACAACAACAACAACAACAACAATAACAACTGCAACATTAACTACGGCTATGTCTACAAGTAACAACAATTTGAACAATAATAGCAAATGGTTGGCTATAAATGTTTTGTCGGCATTATTGAACACTTTTGAAATACGATTTGAATTTCTTGCTGTTAAACGGGAAATTCAACGTTTATTTTTGCTTTTCTTTTTGGCACCAATTTTCCTTTACTAACAGCAGGATATCAAAATTTCTTTTCCGTTTTCGATATCCTTTTACTCCTTCGCTTGGCAAGCATACCCATTCATACACTCACACACTTGTTGTTGACAAATACAAAAGCAGCCATAATTTATTATTGACAATAAATTTGGCACAGAGAGAGGATATGTAATGAGCGGAGGTTTTATTTTAGGGAAATTGACTGTAACACAAGCATAAGGAGCTGGTATAGTCAAATGGAGGGCATAAATCACAACAAATTTATGCTTATTAAGTGCTGTTCAGCGAAACAAAACGAAAGTCTGCTACACAGAAAAAAAAGGTTAAAAATTGTTGGCAGAAATTAAGCAGAAACGAATGTTTAATTGAAAGTGGAAGAAGTGGCTTCTAGTATAAGAGAAAAATATTGGAAAATCATTTACATTGGCTGTGACCTTACTCGTGATTTGCCTGGCAGTCATTTAGAATTTGCATGGTTCAGTGATTTTTATTTCAAATTAAAATTTAATGGGAAATAAATAAAATCTTAACAGAAGAGGGAAATTTAAAAGGAAAACTTTAAAAGAAAATTAAAAATTAATTAAAAGCCTGGAGATTGAGGCATGTTAGAAATTCAAATTCAATCACAAAAAAATTTATTTGAATTTGGACAACATACCCTGTTTTTAATGCTTTTAAAATCCTTAAAAATAATCAAATTGTAATAAAACTTTCAAAATGAACGTAGAACAACATGCTATATGATCAAATAAAATTTCATTTGATTGTAACCACAAATATAGAAGCTCTTCATATATCCTTTTTTCAGAGAATTTTGAAATTTCCTTTAACGAACTTGATTTTCTCAATATGAATGTAGTATGGTTATAAAGCTTATTCTGGCCAAATTTTATGAAATTTTACTTGAAAATCTAAGAGCTTTTCATATATCCTTTTTTCGTAAGACAAAAAAGAAACAGTAAATATTTAAAAAACATTTCAAACATTATAAATTCATGATAACAAGCTGATTTAAGTTTAAACACAATCATTATTTTATTATTTTTGGAAGGTATTCATGCAACGTACTCTCTACGCCCTTTATCTTAAGCATCAAGCATTTAATCAAATAAATCTTAAACACTTTTATATTTAAATCAAATGCTATAAGAAGTTAAGCCTTGGAAGAAACAAGAAACATACTTTTTATTCCTTATTCAGGAACACGCTTTTATCTTGTTTAAAGTTGACAAGGATTCAAGTGTTTTTGTATGTTTTTTTTTTTTTTTTGGCAGTTACATCATTTAAGATTTCGGTTTTTGATTAGGAGATGTGTAAGCTTAAAAGTAATGGTTTCTTAAGCAAAGACAGGGTGTACATGTCAGGCAAAATATTTATTTATTTTTTCGATTACAAGCCGCTTCTCAACGTCATAGGACGTTGATCCTGTTTAAGATTTTAAAAAAATTTCGATTTTTTAATGATATTAATCCATAAATTATACAAAAATTAAAAATTATAGAAAAAGGATATATGGAGGAATCTAGAGTATTTAAAGGAAAATCAAAGAAATTTGAAAGACATGTTCAAGGTACTGTTCTACGTTCGTTTTAAGCGTTTCAGCTTAATCAGGTAAACTATAGGGATTTTATAAAAAAAATAAATTTAAGACTAAAAAAATTCCACTTATTAAATTTTCTTTATTTTATTTATTTAATTATTTATGTTTTTGTGTACAAATTAAAATTTCCCATAAAGTTTGTCTTCAATTACACAAAAATCTCTAATCGAGAAAAAGGATATATGGAAAGCTCCGTAGTTAGCA
>QOCX01000069.1:260075-284264 GCA_005959815.1 Sarcophaga bullata
ACGATAATTAGAAGATATATAAAGGTCTCTCATCCAAGTTCATTTTGAAAAGTTCTAAAGCAATTTCGTTAAATATAAAAAAAGGATATATGACGAACAGTTATATTTTCCAAACAAAATTAATAAAAATTTCAATAATTCATTAAGAACACTGTTTCGCGTTCTTTTAAAGAGTTTTATGTTAATTTAGTTCAGTATGAAAAATGACTATGGCGAGCTTTTAAGTTTTTTTTATTTTTTCAAGAGAATTTAAAGATAATTAAATGTTTACGGCATTAAGGAATTGTTTTCCTTACACGTTTTACCAAAAAACAAGCAAAAATTTAGAATTTTTAAAAAAGGATATATGGTGAGCACTTGCATTTGGCAAGGGAAACTAATATATATTAAATACTGCATAGAGAACCTTGTTTTCCGTTCATTTAAAAACTTTTATGGTAATTTAGTCTAGTATTAAAAAAAAGGATATATGGCGAGCTCTTACATTTTTGATGGAATATTAATCAAATTTAAATAGTATATTAAGCACACGGTTTCTCGTCCATTTAATATAATTTGGTATCAGAAATGTAGACTCTTACGCCTTTAATTAGGTTTACAAGAATAAGCAAATCTGTGTAAAAGCAATTTTTAATTTTAAACGGCAAACTAGAACCTGCTTTTCATGGGCTTCGTTATCTGCTTACATCTTAAAAAAAATTAATTTTCTCTGGCAAATTAATTAAATGGTTGCCAAGGCCACTTTTCAATGCTAATAAATTGTAATGAAAACAATATTTAAAAAATCTTTAGCAACATAACGGTATAATTAATATTAATTTTACTGATGCCCAAGGGGGCGTATGATGAATATTTTCTTATTTTTTTTTTAAATAAAAATTAAATGTAGATTACGCTGATGTCTTGGACTTTTTTCAATTATTTTGTTTTCTTTTCTTGTAAACAAAAGTTTTTTACTTTAAAGAGCTGTAAAAATGGATTTCTTTGGCATTTCTTTTCACATCATTACAGTTAAGGAGAATAAATACAACAAAAAAACAACAACAAAAAAAAAACAAAAAATGTCAAAGAAGTTTTACTCTCGATACATGCCCTATGGAGCATAGTCCACCTTTAACATTTTTTGCTGACAACCAAACAACAAAGAGTATGTAAATTTGAAAAGAAATCCATCCCCTGCTTTTGTCAAGTCACTCGGCAGAAAGTCTTAAAAGTCAAAAGGGTTGAATTAAGTCCTCGGATAACAGTTTTAGCCAAACGCAGAGACATGTTTTTGTACAATGTCTTTAAGGCTGTTGGAAGAGAAAAGAAAAAGGAACCCAATAGCAAGAAAACATTTCTTGGCCTGCAAAGTAAAGAAGAAAATATGTTTGTTTAGGTAAATAAAAATTATATTGTGATGTCATTTACCAGAGACTTTAAGCTACAAGAGTTGAGTTCACATTGCTAGAAAAAGGATCCTTTTTTTCTTTAAAAATGTTTCCTTTTTTTAAGTAGAATTTAAATATTTTGTAGTATTTTTTTAATGTCCTATGAACTGAAAAAAAAATGATTTGTTTTTTTCAAAGTTATTACCCTTTCTTTACAAAAAGAAAACTTCCATAAGCCCGGAAAAATGTTGTCAGTTTTATAATTTCGTAACATTTTTCATGGAAATATTTCTAGAAACTCTATAAAGTGCTGCTGTTTTTCCGTTTGCTCTTAACCCTTAACAAATCCAAACCCTTGGAAGTATGCTAAAGTTGTTTAAAAAGAATTTCAATAGAATAACTTGCTATTAAAAATAAAATAGAAAAAGGATACTCACAGGACACAAAAATAATTTAACAAAAAAAAAATTTTTTTTTTTTAAATAAGGCGACTTAATAAAGGAAGAAACATAATTCTGGAAAAAATTCTTTTTATTCGCCAACATAATATGCATTTTGCTGGTTCCTTAAGGAAGCATACAAACAGGAAGACAGGTACCCTGCCAGGACACAGAGTTTTAACATAATGACGTCTAGGACGTTCTATGACCACCACAAGTCTCCTTACGATCTAAAAGTGCAATACAGATTTACCATCAGAATATCCGGGACTTGTGATTTTGGAAATTGCGGGCAAATGATTTTGTCAAATATGTTTCTATCATTGGTCTTTCGAATGCGTTTACTTCTTAGGAATCATCATCATTGAGAACCATAGGATTGGCAAGGTAGCATAAGATTATCTCAATGCAACGTGAATAGGGTCGTTCGGCAAGATAGCGTTGAAATGGGGATAGGAAAGAAGAAGAAATGTCTGCTTAAACTACCTACAATCGACCACACACAAAACACTTTTTGGAGTCATTACTGATCATTGTGTTTGGGTATTTATGCCAAACACATTGATCTTGTACTCATAGGGAATGATTGCGGCCAGTGGCTGCAGCAAGGGAAATTGATTATTGACCAGGAGAAAGGTTATTGACCTGGACTTCAACTAAGCAGATGTTCCTACTAATTTATGGAGGACATTTGAAGTTTAAATGACTTCATTAGCCCTAAAGGGAGCAGGAGGATTTGGAAGGCTCTAGTATTACAATACGCCTTACATGGCTTAAATGAACTTCAGCCAGTATCTCCAAATGGCTGTTGGAAAGCTAACTTCCAACAATGAAACGGACATGTTTCATATACCAAGAGACTTTATGTATCCCCACAAAAAAGAGCCTAGAGCGGTGAAATCGTATTACTATGGCCTGGTTTAATAAACTCAGCTCTCAATTGGTTGGCTCGGCTCTCATTGGCTTGTTGAAACCGCAAGTCAACCAAGTATAATTCATCCATTTTAAGCAAAAAATTCAGTAATTTTCTCATGGTTCCTTGCAGTTCTGAGTAAATACGCCATAAAAGGCCTTCGAGTATTAACCAGACGATAAGTTGTGTCAATGGGTATCATATCAGCAGAGAATCTGTTTTATTTCTTTAGCAAAAGTAAAATGAAAGGATAAAATAAACACTTTTTAAAACTTATTCTGACATCTTAAAAGTAATAAATTTACCAGTTTATTTCGTACCTTGATGAACGTATTCCCAAGAACATATTCTCAATGCAAAAAGAAAGCAAAAAAAAAATTAAGAAAAAAAGCTTTTTTGCTTATGAATTTTGTTAAAAAAAAATTATGGGCAAACATTTTCTTTCTCTTGTTACTTCTATTGTTTTGCATTTAAGGTAAGAAAAGCTTTCAAAGATTTAACCCGTTCATGATTGGAGTATTGTATGGTGAGTTTTCGAGAAAAAAATGTAAAGAAATGAAGCTCTAAAATTCATATGAAAACTCTAATACGCAAGCAAATAACAAAACGGAATAACAAAAACAAAACAGAGAGCTCCAGTGATACAACTTCACTTGGGGAAATAACAAAAAAAAGTCGGAGAGTTCCAGTGATACAACTTCACTTGACAAAATAACAAAAACAAATCGGAGAGCTCAAGCGAAGTTGTACTGTGGTAGAGAGAACAATATAGACACATACAGTAAAGAGAATTGTTTGCAAAAAGAATAAGAAATAAACCCATTGAGAGAGAGAGAGAGAGAGAGAGAGAGAGTGAGTGATTACTTTTCTCAAAGAGTCAGAGATTCTATACAAAAGTAACAGGTACCCAGAAAAAGAAGGAATAAACCTGGTAAGGATTTTCTAAAAAGATTTTTAAAGTATTTTAAAGAGAAATAAAGAATTTAATTCTCTCTCTCTCTCTCTCTCTGCTCTTTAAGCAATGCAGGTAAAGTTGAATTACTATAAGACTTTATTAAGAGAGCAAGCGGTTATTATAAATCAACACATCCTATGAAATATTTGCACGCTTACAAGCTTACAAAACCAAAAAATTTTTCAAAAAACAAATAAAAAACCTGTTGAGAATTTCATTGAGGAAGAGAGAGAGATCAAAAACTCTGATAGCAAAAAAGGGAACTCCCCGAGAGACTTCCTATAAACTACACTTCCTAGGTTTAATTAAATTCAAGTTCTATTAAAAGAACAAAGAAATGCAAGAAATGCGTTAAAAATTTCTTTAACAGAGATCATCTAATACTCTCAACTCTTCGGGCAAAATATGTTGATAAACACAAGTATTAGCAACATTTTAGTAAAAGCAAGCAAAGCCTGCTGTTAAACCAAACATTTTATTCAATTACAGTTTAATGCCATTAAAACAGCAAGAGTACGATGTGTACAACAACAACAGCAGATGTAAGAAACCTGTTGAAATTCTTAAAATTCGCTGAAATTATGGATGGGATGGTTTGCATGCAAACAAGGTAAAGTTTCTGACTGTGGTAAACGTGGCGACCACCAGGGCGATCCTTGTCTTGCTGCATTCAAGTTGACACGCAGCCCTCCTCGTGGCCCCTCCTGGATGGCATTTAGCACCCGCTAGATGTTAACTAATGCGTGCAGCGAAGTCCAATCCCCTGGACGTTAAATTTGGGTTGTGCTAGGGCTTGGAACCCACCACGTAAAAATTTCATCCAGTGAAGACCAAAATGCAAGCCTCTAAAAGGATCCCCCCTAAAGTTGACGACCACGGCAAACTTTAAAGGACTACGATCTAAGAATAGGCACGTGGAACGTCCGCACCCTTCACGGGGGCGCTTCCGCCCAGTTGGCGGATGCCCTCATGAAATGTAAGACCGGACATCACTGCCATACAGGAAATGCGATGGATAGGACAAGGAGCAAAAGGCTAGCATCCTGCGATGTGTATTATGCTGCCATGTTGATAAGCACGAATTCGGATGCGGATTTGTGGTTAGTAAGAGACTTCGCCATCTTGTCTCTGGGTTCACACCTGTGAACGAAAGAATAGCCACAATCCGCATCAGGGACAAATTTTACAACATCAGCCTAATTTGTGCTCACGCCCGACGGAAGAAAAGGACGATGTGGTTAAGGATGCCTTCTACGCTAAACTCGAGGACGTATATGATAAGTGCCCGGCCCATGACGCCAAAATCGTCCTCGGAGATTTTAATGCGAAGGTCGGGCGGGAAGGTATCTTTGGCCCCACTGTCGGACAGTTCAGCCTCCACGCGAACACTACCTCCAATGGTATGAGGCTGATCGATTTCGCCGCGGCGCGTAACATGGTAGTATGTAGCACCAGGTTTCAGCATCTCGACATCCACAAAGCTACTTGATGTCCCCTGATCGATCAACATCCAACCAGATCGTCATATTGTGATTGACGGAAGGCACGTTTCCAGTATACTAGATGTGCGCACATTTAGAGGTCCAAACATCGACTCGGACCACTACCTTGTCGCAGCCAAGTTCCGAGTGCGCATTAGCGCCTCAAGGTCTGCGCGCTCTAGCACACTGCGAAAGCTGGACGTTAAAAAGCTGCGATCACAAAGGACAGCTGAGGCGTTCTCCGCTCAACTCTCAGATAAGCTCCGTCGTTCCCTATCTAATCTCAGCGACATTGGTGGACTGTGGGCCAACATCTCCCACTCCTTGCCACTACTGCGGAAACAGTCCTTGGTTTCGAACGCCCACCCCAACGAAATCAATGGTACGATGAGGAGTGTCGCGAGGCAGCTGCAGCGAAAAACGCCGCATACAAGAAAACGTTGCAGTCTGCCGCTACGCGAGCCATTGTCGAGAACTATAGAGAGAGGAGAAGGGAAGAGAGACGCCTTTTCAGACGCAAAAAGAGGGAGCAGGAAAGGCGTGAGCGTGAGGAAGTCGAGATGTACAGATGTAGGAATGACGCTCGAAAGTTTTATCAAAAGGTTAAGCGTCTAACCGAGGGTTATAAACCCGGAGCGTCCTCCTGCAAGGATGAGAATGGAAACCTGGTTACAGATCCGCAGGGGGTGCTGAGGTTGTGGAGGAAACACTTCTCTACTCTGCTACAAGGCGATGACGATACCAATACCGCCTTTAGAGATGATGTTCCCGTACCCGATCGACGATGACGGCGTGGATATTCCGCCGCCTAGCCATGAAGAGGTCAAAGTCACCATTATGCGACTTAAAAACAATAAAGCGCAGGTCCTGATGGCCTCCCCGCTGAATTGTTTAAGACCGATTGCAATGAGTTGGTAGAGCGGCATGCACCAGCTTAATTTGCAAAATATGGCCTAGAGGAAGTATGCCCAACGATTGGAACCTCAGTGTCCTCTGTCCTGCTCCTGAAAAAGGGGAGCCCTACGTTATGCGCCAAACTACAGGGGTAAAATAAGCCTTCTCCCTATCGCATTATAAGGTTCTTACAGGCGTATTGTGTGAACGACTGAAGCCCACTCGTCAAAACACTGATTGGACCTTATCAGTGCGGCTTCAGACCTGGCAAGTCCACCATCGACCAGATCTTCACACTACGCCAAATCCTGGAAAAGACCCACGAAAAGCAAGTTGACACACACCATCTTTTTGTCGACTATAAGGCAGCCTTTGATAGCCCCATAAGGGATCGTGTTTTTGCCGCAATGTCTGAGCTCGGTATTCCTGCGAGCTGATAAGGCTATGCAGAATGACGTTGAGCAATTCCTGCAGCTCCGTCAAGGTAGGAGAGTGGACCTCTCCGAACTTTTGATACCGCTGCGGAGGTTTCAGACAAGGCGATCCCTTATCATGCGACCTCTTCAACTTCGTCATGGAGAGTGGTTTTGCGGAAGGCGGGAGTGCATCGCAATGGGCACTATCTTCCATAAAAGTGTCCAGTTGCTTGCGTACGCTGACGACATTGACATCATAGGGCGTACCAAGCCGAGATGTTACTGCTGCCTTTAGCGCTATTGAAAGGGAGTCTGCGAAGATGGGTCTGGCAGTAAATGAGGGCAAAACAAAGTATATTGTTATCGACAAGTAGAGAAGTGCGGGCGTACTGATTCTCAGATTACGGTCGATAACTATACTTTTGATGTAGTCAAGCGAATTCATTTATCTTGGCTCCGCCGTTACCCACCAAAAATGATGTCAGTCTGGAGATTCAAGCGCAGGATCACTCTTGCCAACAGGTGCTATTATGGTCTCAATAGGCAATTGGGTAACAGAGACCTCTCTCCGTGCGACAAAAACTAATACTCTACAAGACGCCTCATCCTTACCCGTGCTTCTTTTATGGCGCAGAGGCATGCGACCTTATTAAGCACCGATGCAGCAGCCTTGAGAGTATTCGAGAGAAAAGTCCTACGTAAGATCTTCGGTCCAGTGCGAGTTGGCGAAGATTTCCGCATCCGATACAACAGTGAGCTGTATGAGCTCCTCAACGACATGGACGTTGTGCAGGCGTATTAATATCCAGCGGCTGCGCTGGCTCGGCCATGTCGTTCGAATAGAGGAGGATGCTCCGGCGAGACGGGGGTATTTGATGCGGGATCGTGCGGAAGTCGGCGAAGAGGACGGACCTTGTATCGTGGAAGGACCAAGTCGGAGGAAGCCCTGTCATCGATTGGTGTGACCAACTGGCGTAGGCGCGCAAGAAGCAGAGGCGCCTGGAAGGATGTGTTTCGGCAGGCCGAAATCCGTTAATTCGGGTTGTTATGGCCAATTAAGTAGTAAGTAAGTAATGTAAATTAAAGCGAGTATAATTAAATTCAGACTCATTAAACACACACACATACAACTACACATTGGAACTATATCTTGTGAGTAGAATCTTGCAAATCACAAACGAAGTTGAGGTTCGCTTAAAGAGCAACAATAAGCAAAAACTCTCTCTCGCACTCTAAATACTGTTTCATACACCAACAATGTCTATGTTGGAGGGATAAGCCAACAAGGAGTTCTTATTGTGCAGGCACAAATAAGAGTAAACAAAAGCGAATGTTTACGATGGAATAATCGTGTATTTAGACAACATAAACGAAGTTGTTGTTTAGCAATACACATTAAAAATAAGCAAACCACACAACTTATTGTGTATTGAACACAACAAAGGTAGTGTTGTGTGTGTGTATGAACTTTATTAGAAAATAAAACAAAATTTTATGCTCATACAAGGTAAAGTTGAGTTTAGAGCTGCTTAAGTTGGTGAAGTTGAACTTCACTTGGCATCTTTTATTGTCTGTTTAGTTCTTTTCATACAAAACATATCTACAGAATTGCACTGAAACAATGGTGTGTTTAAAAATAAAGGGAGTTTTTATGAGAGAGAGAGAGAGAGAGAGAGACAGTTTAGTTTAAGTTGAAGTCTTTTGTAGTGGATAGAATGTGAGACAGTTTAGATGAAAACGGCAATTATTTTTTACTAATAGACCATGAGTTAAATTTCTTTTTAAAAACAAAGAGAGTTACACAAGTATTTGCCCAGAGAGTTTAGGTGAACTTCAACTCTGTGGTAGTTAATGGCACATGGGGTTAAGCAAATGTAAGAAAACTTGTTGATTTTTTTCTTTTCTTCGTCTAGAGTTGAGTTTAAATTAAAAAAAGGAAGAACAATTAAATGAGAAACAAGAAAGTAAAATTATAAACAACTTCAACGAGCATACAGTCACAGAAAAAAGTCTATATACAGCGATGTATGTAAACTTTTTTCTTTAACTGTACGTATTTAAACAGTTCGAACGAATGAACAAAATTTGTTCAAACATAATGAGAGAACATGGATGAGAGGAAACTAAACACAATATGCGGACCCTTATTTTGCATATTTTGTGTAAAGGACAGTGTAATTAAACAAGTAACCAAATAAGAGTAAAAGAAACTGGTGGAAATGTATATTCGAGTTATATTTCATGGGTGTGTGTGTATGCATGTGTATTACATTTATTAATTATTAAAATCAATTAGCATACTTTTAGAGAGTCTTTATTGAAAATAAATATTATTCCAGGTGGTTTCAAAAAAAAAAAGCATAACAAATATAGAGGGTAAACGGAATGCCATTAGGAAAGGAAATTAATGAAACAAATCTTTATAAATTAATAAAATGTGGAAATAAATTAAGATTTTATAAATACAATTGCAAACAAATATTGAAGAAGAGTGTTTTTTTTTAATATTTATTCTGACATAAATCTTCATCTACACTTCCCCCCAAAATTTCTCTTCCCAGTCAACAGATGTTGGTATTTTTATTCCCTACTCCCTACATTACCTCTTTAAAGCCCTACACAGCTCCTAACAAATAGTCAATTACGTGCTTAACAGTAGAATAAAAACAAAAATCATTTGAAAAGACTAAAACAGAAAAAGAAATTGACAAGCCAACGCATTTCAATAAAACAGCAGCAGAATTTTGTGATACACAGGGATTTCAACACGTCCTTTAGGTTTTACAGCAGTTGTTGTACGCACTCGCACCTATCATACTCACAGGAAAATGTAAAAGTGTTGTTCATTAAGCTTAAATTAAAGTGTGATAATCTATTATACGCACACAACACCTACGCATGCAACAATAATAACACAAAACGACAAGCACATACACAGGCACAGCCACATTTACAAAAACTACGAAACACGTAAACATTTATTTTATGTTTTACACGCACTTGGGATATATTTTATGTGCTACTCTCTCTCTCTCTCTCTGTCACACTCTTAAGTACTTAGAAGGGGACGGAAGGCTTGTCAAATTGTCAATTTGGCTTTTGAAATGCACGCTATACAGTGGATGCTGTAATTACAGTGAAAGATGTTTGATGATTGCCTTGAAAGTGATAAGAAATATTGTGTGTTAGATTCACGCGTTTATCTCGTCATACGGAGACGCTGCATTAGTTGCTTCTGATGAGAAAGAGATTGCAAACTAGTTTATCGAATTAATCAGTGATTATTTTAAAGATAAACTGCTTCTAGACAACATGGATGATGACAAAAACTCATGTGGAACATCAGTAATAGATCCTTCAAGTTGGGGCGCTGAATTCAAAAATATGCAATGCCACGTATGATGGTATACTGAGATCTAAGATGACTGCTGATACCATTGGCTTATCAGAAGATATTGCTTTGGTATTAGGAAACAAATATCTTAACATGCCGATACAATGATCAACGTTGCCTACGGAATTTTTATAGACTGAAGCATATGCATCAAGACAGGACAATGTCAGGACGAAAGCAGTCAAAAATGGCAGAAGTCAAGCGGGAACTAGGAAGTTTGGAGGCGTAAAGGAATTCTTTTAGATAAAGTAGCACTAAAGCTTCTTTACACTTAAACTGCAGTAGGTTCTAGAATAACAGGGTTACCAATTGTTGTTGCATAGCAACAGCATACTCAGCGTTAATGTATTAAGCTGTTAGGTTGGATGTTAAGTGAAACTTGCTACATGAGGAAATGATGTTTATTTTCCTTAAATGTTTAGCAAGCCAATCATTAAACTGCGAAAGCCATGATGAAATGTTTTTGTATAGACTGAAGCATATGCATCAAGACAGGACAATGTCAGGACGAAAGCAGTCAATAAATGGCAGAAGTCAAGCGGGAACTAGGAAGTTTGGAGGCGTAAAGGAATTCTTTTAGATAAAGTAGCACTAAAGCTTCTTTACACTTAAACTGCAGTTAGGTTCTAGAATAACAGGGTTACCAATTGTTGTTGCATAGCAACAGCATACTCAGCGTTAATGTATTAAGCTGTTAGGTTGGATGTATAAGTTGAGAAACATTGCTACATGAGGAAATGATGTTTTATTTTCCTAAAATGTTTAGCAAGCCAATCATTAAACTGCGAAAGCCATGATGAAATGTTTTTTCGGTCTTATCCTGGTTCTATCGATTTTGATGTATAAGGCAAGGCTACATGAGCCAATGCTGCTTTGCCATGATGAAATGTTTTTTTTGCCTTATCCTGGATTACTTGAGTTTGAATGCCACACAACAATTGTTTCTTCTACTGAAGAGATTTATTCGTTCGGTGGCTGTAGAATTCCGAACATTGTATGCGATTGCCTGTCTAGATTATCTTGGAAGAAAATATTGTATTAGCATTACATTAGATCCTCCAATGCAAATTAATTTGTTTTTAAAGTATTAAGGAATTGTTTCAAATCTTATATTTGATTTACAGAAAATTGAAATTAAAATAAAACTAGGAATTCATTTAAGGCCTAAAGTTTTTAATGACACTTCACAGCGATAAGTTTATAATTTTTTTCTTTCTTTTTGTATCCTTTTTCTTATCATTTTTTTTTAAACTGCATTTGATGTGTGTTTTGTCTTCCTTTCGTGTGTATCATTTTGCAACATTTAAGTGTTGAAAACTACTTCTTGCAACAGTAATTATATTCTGCACTCTTAATTTTTAAACTCATTTTCAAGGCATTAAATTTAATAACACAGGCAAAGTGATATGCTGCTCTTGAATGAATGAATATATTTGATTACACCAAAGCCACTGCGAGAAAATAAATGAAATTTTCTATACAAACTTGTTCATATGCGGCTCCTACAATGATAAGCCTGTAGATTCTACAAATTTTCTAACCTTAGAGCAAATCGTTAAAAATTTTAATTTTTTTTTTGGAAATGGTGTAATTCATTTGCACAACATTTATCCGTTTTACTATACATATATGCGCTTTACTATGTATGTAAGCTGTTGCTAAAGACAAGCAGAGAGTATATTTCTCCCTTCTATCAGAAACCAACACATCAACATGAGCTGTAGAGTGTAAGTTTTATTTAAAAAAAAAATCTTTTTTTCTTCTTTTTCTTCTTCTTCTTCTGTTTATTCTTATGCAAAATACCAACGTTTACATACATACATACATTAAGGCACTCCATCTATGATATATCCCCACACACAAGAGCTTATTCTTATCCTCCTGCTTGTCATCATACACAGGCAGGCTCAATTTCGATATCATGTTTCTAAAAGACGTGAACAAATTTTTGTATTTCATGAGGAGCAAAAGTTTTTTAGAAAAACTTGTTGTTGTTTAAGAAGTTAAAGATTTTTAGAAGAAAAATTGGAAACAAATCTTAGGAATTTAGAGAGGAATTCAGAGAAACAAGAGAAAATAAGCATTGATTTATTGGTCTTGCCGGAAGTGAAACTTAACATTCCTCATACGTCTGGTTGTGTTATGTGTCACGTCACAACATCTTATTGGAATCACAAATCGTTCCCCATATGCAATCCTCGATTACAGGCCAAAAATAGTCGCTTAATGGACGGCAGTAATTTCAGAAAAAATACTGCTCAACAAACTTGTTTCACATTGCAATGGCTTTCCAACAATGACTTCTCTGTTCTCATAGCCTTTTATACGATAATTTTCTCTGTTAATATATTCGCCATACG
Organism: Sarcophaga bullata; assembly: GCA_005959815.1. Taxonomy (NCBI): domain Eukaryota; kingdom Metazoa; phylum Arthropoda; class Insecta; order Diptera; family Sarcophagidae; genus Sarcophaga; species Sarcophaga bullata. The sequence continues at coordinate 272,299 of QOCX01000069.1, forward strand.
AGATATGAGCTTCATAACTGAAGCAAATTGTGGTCGAAAAATCAGCATTGAAAGCCGGTTGCTGCAGTACCCGGTTAGCATTTCTACGGCGCTGTGAATGGTCAGTGGAGTTGTACTTTATTTGGACAGTTCTTGAAGTCATGACTCGAGAAGCTCATGAAGCTGTAACAGAAACAATATTGACGGCAGTGCATACTTTGCGGTGATGCCCAAGCCAGTCTATATTATAACGCTTCCAGTCTCTTCAAATTTCTTCATATTCTTGCCGATTGTTAGCAAAATAGGTCGATTATGTAAACTAAAATCGCGCTGTAATGTTTAAAAGTTTGACAACGTTTTCATCGCCACCTTTGTGGTGAAAACTTTAACAATTTTTACACATTCATCGCTTCTTACGCGGTCCATATTCGTGAATATATCTCAAATCGTAAAGGCTTTTGCCGACACGCTTTAGAGTTCCCCGTAATCCAAGGACTGCTGTAAGGTTTACAGATTCAGAAAAAATCAGTCCTTAAAGCGTGTGCCATTTTCAATCTGTCTGTGAAACCAGAACCTGTGGAAATCCTAATGCTTCTTCATTTTCCATGGCAGTAGAGATTATTTTACCTATCACTCTGTTGTCAATTTCATCACAAATACCTCAAGATGCTGCAATGGTGTGTGAGAAATTCTCTTCAGAAGCTCCAGTACCTTCAACCTGAACGCGTGCCTTATTAAAACGTTGATAGCAGCATTGAAAGTAGTGCAGGCAACCAAACACACAGTCCTCTCCACTTTAGCAGCACTTTTTGAGGGGAGCTCCTCCAAACCTTTTTTTCTCCCATTGTTTCGTCTTCAAATATCGTTGCTTTCCTTATGAAATTCTTCAAGAATTTCCTTTGAGTGTGTTGTACGATAAAATTGCTTTCTTTTTTTTACTCTATTTTCTATAAAATTTTTTGGTGATTTCCCTTATCTCTTCCCTTCTTAAAGACTAACAAAAAGAAAAAAAAAATGTCATCGTCATATTATGATGGTGACACATACCGACACGTACTTCATTTAAGAAATTCTGAAGCACACTACATAGAGTAGCAAAGAAGTCTTCTTAAACCATGCTGTAGTGGATTATATTTTAGCTGATAGATGTGGTAAATGTAATTACGAGGGTGGTTTGGAAAGTGAATAACACACCAGTAAACATTAACTCTGTCTAAAGCCTTTAACAATATGTTCCTGCTTTGCAAACGCCTACAATGGTTGTCCTTACTAGTCGATAACAGGTTTTCTTTAACATTACAGTTCCATGCAGAAATGTACCCACTCCTCGCCAACATCCAACGATACTCGCATCAAATATCTCTCTACTGAAACATACATTTTCATGCTAACAACATTGCTGAGCCGTTGGATGTTAATACACTCTCCTTTATAAAATTTAAAGAAACACGTATTAAGCGCCGCCTTGTCTGAAGCTCTCTTTGCTGTCAAAAGGTTCGAAGAAATCCTTTCCTACCTTAAAGGAGCTGTAAGAGTTGCTCAACGCCATAATTCACAGTCTTAACTGCTCCACAAGAATACTAAGCTCAAACATAATCTCTTCTAGGACTGTCGAATGCCGCCTTTTATGAGTACTCTCCAGAATTTGGCGTTGTCTAGTCAAGTCCACCTGACAACAGGCCTTAAGCTACACTGCTGAGGTCCTATCAGTATCTTAGCATGTAACATTGTCTCTTATCGGACTATCGAATGCCGCCTTATGTTTATCAATGTTCATATGAGGTTCATATGAGTACTCTCCAGAATTTGACGTAGTTTGGTCGGTTCAATGGTGGACTTACCAGATCTTTAGCCTTGTCATGTGGCTTCAGTCGATCGTAAAGATTTTATCACTCTAGCGCTGTACTTCCCTTCTTCAGAACAGAACAGAGGACATTGAGTGTCCAATTGCCTTAAACAACTCAATGAGGAAACCATCAGGTCCAATGACTTTAAACTTGTCTTGGCTAAGTCACGTAATCTCCATTTGTCAGGTAGCTTTTGTATCTTCATTATCTTCATTTTGTTTACACTTTTTTTTTTTTTAATTTCCCAGTCTACCTACGTAATGAGCTTTAAAAGATATTTTTACTGTGTGTGTGTTAGTGTTCCATGCTTCGTTTGCTTTTGAAGTTTTTTACGGTTTGGCTAGATGGTTGCCTGGCTGACTGGGTTATTGTGTTATGCTGTTATTAGCGTTGCCAACCACTTTGTGTTTACAGTGTTTTTAACAAGGCCTGATGATATAAGGCTTAATCTACTTTAAACAACATGTTCAACTGTTCTATTCTTCATGTCATTCATTTACACTCCTCTGCCGCTCTCTCTCTTTCACACTCTCACTGTCTCTCTTGGATTATACAATATTTCCGCTAATTTTCAACATGCGCCTAAATGTATGCTTTTAAATTTAGAAGGCAAATTGTTTACGAAAAATCCTGGAGAGTGGGTAAATGTACGTACATATGTGGGTTAAAAGAAGTATGTTAGTGTATGTGTAAAAGAGAAACCATGTTAAATGTGTTGTTTAGTGTGTGTGAGAATTTTGTGTTACGATAAAAACCTGTGGGTATGCTTGTCTGATTTTAGGAGTATGTGTGTGTCTATGCGTGTGAGATGGTATGTTGATTGATTTCAAACATGGCGTGTAGATATTACACACACACATACACAGATAAAACGGAAGGAAAACAGAGAGAGTGGATAGACAGAAGCGTGGGAGAGAGATTGAAAAGAATTTTTGAATGTCGGTAAGTTCATTAATTCATTGCCATTGAGGTTGTTTGTTATTTGACTGTGTGTGTGTGTGTGTGTGTTTGTCTGTTATAAATGTTTATGCATGTGTTTATGACTCCTTAAGAACAAATTTGTTTTAACGCCTTTCTTTTCATTTATATTTCTTTGTGTGCTTTTATTGTGGGTATTTCAGCGTAAGAATATAAAATTATCACCGTCATCATCAGCAGCAGCAGCAGTATCATCATGATAAGGCACAATAAAAAGGCAGCAAATCATTTTAAAATAAAGTCAAAGACTCTTAAGAAATTAATTTTGTTTGTGTGTACATTGCAGTAAAATATTGTTTTTTTTTTATTTTCTTTTTTAATTTATGTGCTGCCTTACAATTTTAATGCCTTTTTCCTTTCAATTGTTATTTTTATAAGTTCTAGGGCGGTTTATTTCAGAACCGTTTAGTTTATGAAAAAATTAGGGCTTTAACTTTTGGAATTTTTTTAACAGTCAGTGTAGCAAAGTATACGTCTAGCAGACCTGATACCTAAGCAGTAAATATCAGAAGAGACTTGAAGGCAAGCAAGTGAACTACAACAATGAGTCTTTTACCAGCGTCTTATAAGCAAGCATTACTGAGTGACTGTTAGAAGAAGAAGTTTTATGTTCATAACTGGCAAAATCACATGTAGGAACTCCTTTTCTGCATTCCATGCTGCCAAATGTTTAAAAGGAATGAACATAATTGGACGTGACAACAAAAAAATACGCAATTTTCTTAAGCAATGCAGCTATGGGGGCTTCCAACAGGGGTTTTCTGAATTTTGAAAATTGTTAGCGGCCATCATGTTGAAGGCACATCTGTCGAACAAATTAACATTTATTTAGTCATGGGCGATTAATAGCATTCAACAACACGTGCAAATAAATAATTTTTTTTTATAAAAATGGGGTCTGTTCAGGAAACATACAGCTTCCTTCAGTTCGTAAAATAATTCTTGAACAAACAAAATTCTTGAATTTTGGACGATTTCAATCTGCTTAAGAACGTCCAGGAACGTCTAATGAATCACAAGTAAGTCACTGTTTAAATGGATTTTGGACTGGCCTCGTCATTGATTCATATTGCTTTGAGTACAACGTTGGTCTGTCCATCACTGTTAGGGGCAAGCACTGTTGATCAATGGTTACCAATTTCTTTTTGTCCTGCATTCCATGATTTAAACACCAACAACATGTGGTTTGAGCAGGCCAAGGCTACTCAACAAACTGCTTATAATATATTGGAAATTCTGTGCGAACAATTTGAAGTCAAGGTCATCTTACATGGAGATAATGTGAACTGGTCATAGGGATCGTGAGATTTGGTTTTTTCTCGTAGGGTTTTCTTAAGTCAAAGTCACAAACCATAGCAGTCCGTAAAGCCAATATAAACCCGGCCATTGGTCAAGTTCAGTCCGATTTACGCGATCCAATCATGGAAAATTTAACGTTTCCTAGGCGCTCCATACGGTAGCGGATGTTATATTCCACTTATAAAGGCATCAACGAGTCTCTCAAGCGAATATAGACTTTCAATGATATTTCACACACTCTTTGTTTTAAATTTAAAGATAGGAAGCGTTTAATGAAAGACCAAATAGGTGTTGTTAAAGCAAACAGATCTAAGAATGTAGCCTATTTCTATGGGAATTATTCTAAGCTTCTCGTCATGGGGGTCCTGGCCTAAACGGGTATCACCTAGGAAAACCCCAGTGCGTTCAAGATACTCCTGGCCAAGATTTGTGTAGTTCGTTTGCTAAGTTTAGGGGGTTGTTATATTTAATAAGCTTTTCTAACAACGTCAGCTTTAGTTTAGAACATCGACTAAAATAAATAAACCAACCGAGAAATAAATCGAAGTACTCGTGTAGCCCTAAACACCGCAATAAATTTCTTTCTAAACTTTATCGACTGCCTCACGCACATTGTCAGTATTTATGGAATTTAATTTATATTTATGGGTGTATGTGTGTCATGTCTTTATATTCCCTTTAAATTATTCCCAATAAATGCACGTTTTATGCTGCAAAAACAATTCATTCCTTCCTTAAGGGGAATTTTTATTTTTTTTTTAGAGATTCTATCACCGAAATCGTTTCACATAAAAACAAGAGGAAAAAAGAAAACAAATTCCAAAGTTTTCAATTCATTTCAATGCGATGGTTTTTTTTTTTTTTTTGGTTTATTAAGCATGACAGCAATTTGCATAAATATTTTCAAATACAACATGAGGGGGCAAATGACGTAATATGAGGGAAATTTTATTGAAAAAAAATTTTAAATTTTTCAAGCATTAAAGACAGGCTTAAAGTAAAGATGAGTCGAAGTAGACTTTAAACTGTATATAGCGCCACTCATGCATAAAATGAATACTCACAACATGAGTGGTGTTAGAAGCTCGGTTGTAATCCTGACTAAAGAGTACAACCCTGACCAATTAAGTCTGTATGCATGTAGTCTTTAGGCAAAAACTGTGAGAGTAAAAATAAATTGGCTTGAAAGATTTCCCAAACATCAATCGCTCGATGTCAACCTTAAACTGTACGTACTCGCAACACGGCTGGTGTAAGAAGCTAGGTTGTGATCCTGACTAAAGAGTTGTAATGACGAATTAAGTTGGTAGTAAAGCCTGGCGCAGCTGCCGTAGTAACAACAGCATCCATCTTCTGTGCTGCATCCATAAAGTCATGTGACAATCAGCTTCTACCTTTGGTGTAATCTAAATTCGGTGCCCGTTTAACCTTGCATCAGCTGATACCTTTATCTTCATCGCTATATCCTGTTCAATATTAAAGCGTAATAATCTTAAGTTAATAATTTTAACCCGTATTCTGTTAATCGTATTCAATAAAATGCCATTTACCGCTTAAAATTTTTCTTTATTTTGTTTCAACTTTTTCCTTTTCCTTTAAGCTTCCTTAAGAATTTCTTTCAGGGATTATGTTTTACCCACAATCCTGCTTAAATTTTACAACCGTATTGCCAATGTTTCTTTTTATTTTGCCGCACACATTAAAGCTGGTTTTATTCCAGAATTTTACGAAATATATTCACACACTGAAGTCGTATTTTATAGTCGAAGAAATGCGTTTAAATTCCATGAAAATATTGCTTTTCTTTGCCAATTTGGCAGTTTTAAAGCTGATACCTCTTCCCCCCCCATATATCCTTATGCTGTACAAGGATATTAAAAAAAGGGGAGAAAGGGTGAAAGAAAAACAGCTTATCTTGCAGGGTGAATAAAATTCAGGTATGAAAATAACATCCTGTAAGGAATATCCCTCTATTGAAGGGAAAAAAATATGACACCAATACAAAGGGTAACAAATCATAGACGGAAATTTATGCCTGACATGGGTCTTGTAATGTAATGTGTAACGCGGGCCATAGAGAACAACCACCCTGCGTGTGAGCAAGGCAATGACACATGTTTAAAGGCATTTGTGGCCTGTAAATTTACTTTAAGCTGTCAGACGAATTTATTTTGTTTGTTTTTTTTTTTTTTTGCATAGAAATTTTTGACAGCTCGAGTAAAATATTTAAATTCTGAAGCTTTTTCTTTTTTTAATGCAAAAAAAAAAATTTTTTTTTTTTAATTTCATTTTGTTTTTCTTGTTGTTATTAATGTTTATAATTTTGTTTCTTTTTTTTTCTTTATTTTTGTTGGTTTTTGATGATTTTGTATGGAAAATAATTTGCATGTCTTTTGTATGGAGGCCTAACAAAAAAATATGGAATTATTTACACCGCCTAACGTCTAGACAATTGGCGTTGCTTTCTTGTGTCTATGGCATGTGCAGGATATTTAAAATCAATAAGAAAAATTAGAAAAAAAAATAAATTTTTAAGAGATTTAAGAGATTAAGAACCAAAACAGGATGTACAAGATAGGATGGAATAAGAAGGAGAGCTGAAGTGAACATACATCGCTGGAGGGCATGATAACACATTAAGCGATAACATAGAAACCAGCTGGAAAGTGCTAACAAAATAGTCCTGGCCTATAAGCTGCTTCCAGTCAGGGCTCAAATATCCCTATTTCTGTACCTCTACCACAAACCTAAACTTTTTAAATCCAAATTCAAATACATACCCGCAGCCTGAATTTATTCTTAACTTTGCAAGTATCACGAAATAACATTAAAAAAAATTTTATTTCCCTTCCTTTTAAATCCTCTGTCAGCTAATCGCAAAATGAAAATCAGTTTTTAAAATCTGCTTCATGTACGTAAGCATAATCAGCTTTTTTTTCAACGCTAACGTTTGTGGTTGCCTTTCATCCAACAACAAAACAGATGTTACGTGGCTTGTAGGACCATGAGGAACCCTTCCCATTCCATATTTTTTTTTTGCACAAAATTTTAATGATATTTTTAACTGCGCATATGATATCGTATCATTATACCCTACAGTGCTGTAGTTGGTGGACATAAATTGGCACTGGAAGATGCGCTATTCGTTTATTTTTGAAGGTGGACATCTTTAGTGGATTGTACTTCTTTACGAGCAATGAAAATCGGAATTGAAAAATTAAACTCAGTCAATACGCCGTTTCCCTTCCCTACATCCTCTCCTTTTTCTATCCCCATATCATAAGGACGTTTCTGTACAATGGGTCAACTTGACCTCCAAGTACTGTGTTTGTCTTTTTTGACAAGTACACGTCCTCTAATCTAACCTAACTATTGGGAGGCGAGTCAAGTAGCAATTAATCTAACGTTTTGGAGTAGTCCATTGACTGTCGAGGTTATACGATTTGACTATATTAGCCTATTTTCTGTGGGGATACATGAAATCTCTTTTATACATAGAAAAGCCAGAGAAAGTTGCAGTTACCATTGAAGTGTTGGAAAAAAAGTGGACACCTTGAGACCACAGATGAGACACCCACAGCCAATACGCATGCAAAAATTTACATGAAGTAACCTGCAAAGCATTTGTTTGAAGCCCAAAAAAATGTTCACTTGCTTTTCAAAATTCCGTGCGTTTTATAAGCTATACAATCTCAATTAAAAAAATAAAATTCAAATCGAAAATATTGCCTTACACTACTGGTAAGAAAACCTACGTGATTCTATCCTCTGCTGTCCTTGCACAATTCCGACGGTAGTTTTGTTGCAATCGAGCATGCGTTGCTATTTTTACAGACTTGATGAACCTTTACTGTTCCAACGGAGATCATTCGTAATTGTGCAGCTACTGAAACTTACTAGAGTACACGCTCTCTTTCCGAATATCATTCCACACATGAACATAAATATCCCTCTTACCTCAGTTAGGCTGTCTATTAAGCAGAGATATTGATTGGCTACAAACAAGTCCTGTGCTTAATAAGAATCCAAGGATAGGAATGATGCCAATCAACTGCGTAAATTGGAGCATAGAAACACCTCTGTCGCTGTAACAAATTACAATGAATAGGTACGCAGAGAAAATTGCCAATAATTCTTGCATATGTTGCAGATGAGCAAGAGAATGTTGTTCACTTTATTTGCCTAACAATGCTCTGGAGACTTGACTTCAGTTCAATATATAAATTCACTAAGCTTTCAGACTAATTCCCAGCTTAATTCATGCCTTAAAATTTAAGATCTGATGTTGCCTTTTAATATTTGTTAATAAGGACTCATCAGTTTCTTCTGGGTGATAGCTTCATGCTGTATCTCAGAGGGCCATACTTCCTCCTATTTATAATATTTCCTCTTGTACTGGTGTTGTTAATAGAGGACCATGTTGGCCCATGTAAAACCTTACCCACGTTCATATAACAAATTAATTTTGAATTACCTGGCGAGAGTAAATTTATTGCGAAAAGCACAAAAAATGTTCACTTGCTTTTCAAAATTCTCGTGCGTGTTTATAAGCTATACAATCTCAATTAAAAAAATAAAATTCAAATCGAAAATATTGCCTTACACTACTGGTAAGAAAACCTACGTGATTCTATCCTCCTGCTGTCCTTGCACAATTCCGACGGTAGTTTTGTTGCAATCGACATGCGTTGCTATTTTTACAGACTTGATGAACCTTACTACTGTTCAACGGAGATCATTCGTAATTGTGCAGCTACTGAAACTTACTAGAGTACCGCTCTCTTTCCGAATATCATTCCACACATGAACATAAATATCCCTCTTACCTCAGTTAGGCTGTCTATTAAGCAGAGATATTGATTGGCTACAAACAAGTCCTGTGCTTAATAAGAATCCAAGGATAGGAATGATGCCAATCAACTGCGTAAATTGGAGCATAGAAACACTCTTGTCGCTGTAACAAATTACAATGAATAGGTACGCAGAGAAACTTGCCAATAATTCTTGCATATGTTGCGAATGAGCAAGAGAATGTTGTTCACTTTATTTGCCTAACAATGCTCTGGAGACTTGACTTCAGTTCAATATATAAATTCACTAAGCTTTCAGACTAATTCCCAGCTTAATTCATGCTCTTAAATTTAAGATCTGATGTTGCCTTTTAATATTTGTTAATAAGACTCATCAGTTTCTTCTGGGTGATAGCTTCATGCTGTATCTCAGAGGGCCATACTTCCTCTATTTATAATATTTCCTCTTGTACTGGGTGTGTTAATAGAGGACCATGTTGGCCCATGTAAAACCATTACCCACGTTCATATAACAAATTAATTTTGAATTACCTGGCGAGAGTAAATTTATTTGCAATTCAATGTGAAATTTTGTGTAAATGAATCGTTGAATTTTTTTCGTGAAATGCTCTAATTTGAAAGACATACCCCTGAGCTGTATAAAAATGGAAACATATCGATCTGTAGGCATTGTTTTAAGCCTTAACCTAAGCTAGCATTACATAACCTAACCTAACCTAACCTAACCTAACCTAACCTAACTAACTAACCTAACTAACCTAACCTAACCTAACCTAAACCTAACCTAACCTAACCTAACCTAACCTAACTTAACCTCAACTAACTTAACCTAACATAACCTCACCTAACCTTACCTAACCTAACTTTGTAAAAAGTATTGTATTGATAGCAACAAAAGGTCTCTTCTTTTATTATATCAAATTTGCTTAGATTTCTTAGAATCATCGCCTTGAAATTACTGTGTAGAATGTCATCTAGTCATGTATGGCCACCTCTAATTGCTTTTGATTCATTTTTTTTTAATAATTTATTCAGTAACAGAAAAATAATCCTTTTGTTGTCCAAAACAAAAAAAAAAAAGGTGGCCCAAAAATAAATCTCACATTTCCATAACAATTCTGTTGCTGTTTCGGTTGTCGTATTGTTTTGTTTTTTTAATAAAACGTGTGACTAAATAAAGGATTTCATTTAAAATCCTTTGGGTTTAGTATCCTGCATTCCATTACCTTCCTAAAGTCGAAGGAAAATATTTTATTTTCGTTTCCGTTTTTTCAATTTAAAATTTTCAAAAAGTTTTCGGTTTTCGACGCATTTTGTGATGACTTTATAATGCACAACTAATTAAAGGTAATTTATTTAATTAGTAAGGCAGAGCCAAAAAAAAATATTTTCCGTATTTAATGATCATATTAAAAACTTTCGCTTGCGGGTGTTAAAAAATAAAAAATTGAAAAACGTTTGTTTCCGTTTCCCATCATCAAATTATTTGAATCATTAAGGAAGGGATAACACAAATAGAGGGTATTTAATTACTGTTTTGTGTATTTTAAAAAAGGATCAATTATTTATGATGGGGGGGGGGGTATAAAACTTAGTTATTTACTTAAATGGTCATTGCAACCCTTTAGTGAGAATTACAATCTACCTTCCCACACCACCCATATTAACTTCGACTCTGTACAACAGATTTGAGAAACTTTTCATGGCAATTATTATTTACTCTCAGAGTTTTTCCTAGAAGGCTGCTTAGAGAAAGTTGATAAAAGATAAAATTTTTTTGGTTGAAGTGTCTGTGACAGAGTATGAACCGCAGACTCTCACTAACTACTCGACCTCGGTGGCTTCTCTGACAAAAAATTGCAATCCGTAAAGTGTTTTCTAACAGAAATTTAAAAGAAAAATTTGTTTATCTAAACATGCATCCTCTTCAAACTACATCTGTCAGATTAAATCGTACTCTTCGACCATATTACGATCGCCATAATCGATAAATTCGTGTCCACTAGCTCAGTAAACGATTGACCAACCTACGTTGGCGATAAGCAAGATCCAAGGAATTCGAGGTAGTAGGATTAGCATCGCACACAAGACCTCAGCTTTGCGCAGACCACAATTTAACAAGCTTTACAACGTGAGCCAATATGTTATCGATCATAGACAACGAACGACACGTGTTCGCTGGATCGACTCAGTGAAAAATCACATTCAGAAATGGGTCTTATCCATTTTTGGATGAATGGGTTCTGATGATTTCCGCATCCGATCCAACAGTGTATTGTATGAACTTCTTAACAACATGGACGTTTTAACATCCAGCGGCTGCGCTGGCTTGGCCATGTCGTTCGAAAGGAAGAGGCTGCTCCGGCGAGACGAGTATTTAATATACGGGGATTTGCGGAAGTTGGCGAAGAGGTTGTTTGCGTTGGAAGGACCAAATCGGGGAAGCCCTGTCATCGATTGGCGTGACGAACTGCCGTAAGCATGCAAAAAGCAGAGGCACCTAGAAGGAAGTGTTATGGATTTTGCACTGACGTCGTAATCGTTCTATATTTCTTAGAAAAAGACGTGGGCCAATGTATTAATTATTAACGGAGAGCACAATAGATCGATAATAACTTATTTTGCTTGAAATTGATGATCTGGATACCAACGATCTGTAGTTTCAATAAGAAGCGCTACGTAGAACACAGGTTATTGGATGAGCGATTTGAGGGCATAGTTATCTCACATGAAGCTGATGACGACTGGCCACCGAGAACATGTGATTTGACCACATTCTACTTTTCTTTGTGGGGTTTTCTTAAGCTACAGATGCATGCGAATAAGCCCCGGACTACACAGGTCCTCAAAGCCAACAAAACCTATGTCATTGGCTAAAATGCAGCCCGGTTTAGTTGCAAACAAGCCGTGGCAGATATGTGTACGATGTTATTATATTCAACACATAATGGCATCAATTGAAGACGCCGTAGTCTAGTTGCTAGTGTACTTATTAGGCGACAGCCCCTGGTTCGAACTCCAACTTAATAGACTTTTAACAAAAACCCTGTCT
>QOCX01000069.1:284281-296692 GCA_005959815.1 Sarcophaga bullata
CAAAAGTTTTTCAAAAGTGTCTTTCGGAGTCAACATTAGATCGTAAGCTGCACCACACATAGATATGAATTAACACACACAACATGGGTGCTGTAAGAAGCTAGGTTGTTGTTTCGGCTAAAGGGTTGTTATCCCGACTAAAATGATGCACACACTTTATTCAAATTCAATTTTGCCTTTTTCCACTTGTATCCGTTCCTAGTTGGTGGACCTCAAGTACTTAACCCCTTGGCAAGAGTATTCCATGTGACAGTATTTTAATCAACCTACTGCCTAATTTTGTTGGTTTTGTGATTAGGGGCCTATTTACTGAGAGTACAACATTTAATATTTTGAACATAAAAAGCATCATGATGATAAAAGAAAGTTTTTCAAAAGCTTTTTCTAATGTCTAGTTAACATAGTCCAGTGTTATAACTGTAAATTCATTTCTAGCGGTAATAAGGCAAAGAAATAAGCTGCTCACTATTCATATATTAAAGCTGTAAAAAGCTTTTAAGAAAACTTTCACCTGAAAAGCTTCTTAACAAAGCTGTGATTTAAATCCACAATAAGGAATAATTTTTTATGAAGAAAAGCTTTCCTCCATTTACACTGAATACTTTTATTACGGCTGAAGAAAAAAACTCTGCATTTTATTTCATTTTTTAAATAATCATTTCAACAGGATATTAGTCCTTGTAATAACACTTTATATCATGGTTATAAATTCTGGATTCATATACGAGAAGCCAATAAAATCGTTCTGATCCAAATTCATCATGAACAATTTATCGGTTGGAGTTAAATCGGTTTTCTCCTTGGTAAACTCCGGATCGAAATAGCAAATATCCTTACGATGTTTCTGAAATAAGCAAACAAAATTGAAATTTTATTAGAATCTGTGTTATGGCAGCCGATGACCTACAATCTTGGGTATAATGGGTGGATCAATCCATTCCTTAACATTGGCAGCCTCCCAGTCAACACCATTAAAGAAGGGATGAGTTTGTATCTCCGAACGGGCAAATTTGCCGGCACCCAAACGATTATTAGGCTTCTTGGCCAGGAACTAGAATTGAAAACAATAAAAATCTTTTGGATTTAGGACACGTCAATTGCTGCTTACACTGGTTATAACATCCATGGACTCTTGGGTAAAATGTTTCGGGAAGACAGCCTTCTTTTCCTTGGCATTTTTGAATATGACATCATCAGTATCACCTTCAAATGGCTGCTGGCCAGCCATCATTTCATAGAGTAAGACACCAAAAGCCCACCAGTCTACGGTGTGATTATAAGGCTCATAATTAAGGATCTTAAAAAACAGTTAGAAGTCAAAATAAATTAAAAAAATATTAAAAGAAACAGATTACCTCCGGTGCTATATAAGAACTGGTGCCACAAAATGTTTTCGTCGAATCATTTTCCGCAATGTTATCCTTAGACAAACCAAAATCGGTTAACTTAACATGGCCCTCAATATCCAATAAAATGTTGTCCAATTTTAGATCGCGATAAATTATCTTACGCTCATGCAAAAAGAATAAGGCCAAGGCCACTTCCACAGCATAGAAACTGGAAAAGAAAAAGCATCAAAAAAACTTTTGAAAATCAAAATAAACTGCACTTACATGGCCACCGATTCTTTAAAACGTCCATATTGCTGCATATGGAACAATAAATCGCCGCCCTTGCAATACTCCAAGACAAAGAACAAACGGTCCTATAAAGAAATATTTTTATACTCCTACTCTCTCTCTCTCCTTTTAAAATGAACTCACCATAGTCTGAAAACATGAATGCAAAGACACCAAAAATGGCGATTTACCCGACAATGCCAATACACTCTTCTCCACCATGGGCAATTCCATGTCATCGGTTTGTATGATCACATCCTTGCGTAATACTTTAACGGCATACAATTCATCGGTACCACGGCGCTCAGCCAGTAATATTTTGCCATAGGAACCCTTGCCCAGGACTTTAATGAAATTGAAATCGGCTGCCCTAATCATGTCACGTTTGCTCATGTTGTGTGGCATATCCTTGTTGTCCATGCGACGTGTATTTGTCGGCTTCTCGCGCTGTAATTAGAAGAGATATTTTTTTTATCGATTGTCTGGTATACAGAGTCTGTAAACTATTCTAGATAAGCAGAGTAAACAGATTGAAATATTTTCTATGTTTATAAACTGTGAACTCTTTTGAACCCCGGTTGTTGACTTTGCTAAATTTTCTTTGCGATATATAATGCTTTGACTCCTAAACTATCACGTTGCATTGGCCTGTATTCACCATTTACGCACTCAGCTTGTTGAACGTTCTACTAAGCCTGCAGTTACTGCGTCACTCTAAGTTTGGCTTAGAAGCTACCGTAGTAAAGTGTTATTGGAGGAAAGTTTGTGGTTCAAGCCCCGGCTAAGACATAGCGAACAGAACGAATTATAAAAAAATATGTTCTTTTCAGAAGTCTTCTGGCAAAAACTCTAAGAGGAAATAAATTGGCCATGAAAAGCTTCTCACAAAAACCTATCGTTCGGAGTCGACTTTAAACTGTATGTCACGGCACTCATGAATAAAAGTAGCAAGCATGGCTTGGGTGTTTTGTAAAAGCTAGGTTTGTAATCCTGACTAAAAAGTAATAAGTAAATAAGTATGTGTGTCTTTGCTGTCCTCAATCTTACTTCAGTCGATCGCGTTTCTTGTTCTGTAATCGCAAGTGCGTCGAGCTGTGTGCCCGATATATCGCCATATCTTGTTTCAGACCTCTTGTTCGTCTGGTATTTGATCAATTCCATGGCAAAGAGGCTCGCTGTTTATGGTGTTCGAACAGAAGATGCGTAGTATTTGTCTAAGACTGGCATTAACGTATTACTTATGCAATGTTCCACAATGATCTCAGTCCCATAGGGCAACCGAAACTACGCAGCCTGTAATGCCCTACTTTTCCTAACTGGGTGTACTCTTATCTTGTCTTACAAATGCGCTCTGTTACATACTTTTCCGAGCTGCCTTTGTTTGCAACAACACTGTCTAAGTAGTGTAAGCATTGTATGCCTCCACTAATCGTTTGGTGCAGGTACAGAGGCGAGTAGGTGCCCAATTATTTTAAGTTCATATTACTTAAGTCATAAAAAGTTCCTTTAAAAAATTTTTCGTTCGTCTTTTACTCACCCGAACTTCATCTCTTAAGCGTGCAATATCATTAACCGGATCACTGCAGGGTATATTATAATGCTCACCCTCGACTTGTGATAGAAATTTATACCAGCCATCAATAGGTTCCTAAAACAGAGGCGTGGTTTTATTTTCAATTCAAAAGAATTTTCAATTTTTTCACATTCAAACCTTTTGTATTTCCTCCATGCTAAAGGAGAAGGAACCCATAAAATCATTACGAGAAGTACGATCCCAATCCCATACTTCAATGAGAAGACGTTTTTCACGATCGGGTGGTGTTAAGTCGCTGAAAGAGAGCAGAGTTGATAAGATAAACAATTTTGAGACATGGAAGTGGACTTACAAAGTGAATGATTCATTAAAAACTGGATTTAAATTCTTTTGTATGGTTTTGGTTTTCTTTTTGGTTTTGCCGCTGCGATCAGGATGGAGTTGAACGGCTATGTAAGGATCACTGAGGCCATTGGTATCCATGGGTATTAAATTAGCAGCTTCCTTGACTAAAATTTTAAAAATATTTTCAAAAATTTTATTAAAAAAAATAAGAGAAAAGGGGAACCTACTGTCAACTTTGAGGCTATTGCCCTTCATTTCCACATACAATAGCAATTTGCCACGAATTTCGCTTATATCGGAGCCACATAAAGGTGGTACCTTATCCTTGCAGCCATGATGCACATTTAAGTTGCAGTCTGCATGGAAAAGTATTTGTTTTTAAAATAAGTTTGTATTGGAAGACTAGGTCTATCACTTACTATCACACTTGACACCCTGATGAGCCACGCCATGCAATAACAAGCCACAGTCATCACAAAATGTGGGTGCCGAATAGGTGGTGGACACCCAAGAATGCTTAACCTTGGCACAATCAGCATCAATATCGGTTTCCGTGCCTGGACATTTAAACACCACATAGGCCACACACTTTTGATGGATATTAAAGCGACAATCTAAAGAAAAAAATATTAAAAAATGTATAAAAAATGTCCCCGTAAATCTATAATTTACCTTCACATTGGTAACCCTGTTTGCCAAAACCCCTGTTTTTATGGTAAAAAATATTAATTTAATTAGCGAAAGCAAATAATTTCTGTATCATACCATATAAAATCCTTACAATGACCACAATACGTGGGTTGTTTGAAAAATCTTACGGCAAACTTATGGCCATTAACCACTTGCAAGCCTTTACGTTTCATGCCACCTCTTCTTAAACGATTCTTCATATAATTGGTGATATTTGCCTCACCAGCAATCTCTACTAGATTTTTAGGTGGTGCAGCACCTGCTGCAGCTGGACCTGCTGCTGCTGCCATATCCTTTGGATCCTTTTTCTATTCCCTTTTAAATTTCAATTTTTTTTTCTCAAAATTTTAAGTCTTTACACTTCAAAGTGTAGTCTGCAACTGTTCGTTGTAGAAATTTTCATTTTCTTTGTAGACTTTCTTCCAAATGGGAAACCTTAGAAGTGCCGGTGTTTGCATATTTACCCTCGCATAAGTTTAAGGTGTCGCATATGTATGTTTCTTGTATAGAGGAACAAACGGAGGTTAAATTAATTGGTTTACCGGGGGTCATCGTATACATAATGGAGGAAAATGTTTGCAGAAACATTATTTTTTTTACGTTTGTTTTCATGTTTCACGGCATTTGGTATATGATTTCTAATAAAAGAAGAACAATAAACACGGCCTGTCCGTCTGAACTTAGGTCATAACAGTTGCAAACGTTTTAAAATAAAAAATTTAAAATTTTTCTAACTCAACTCCTCTTCAAACCAGGGTGGAAGTGTAGAAGTATACCCAAGATATTCTGGCTTCTACACGTAAAGCAGAAAAAATTGTGCTCCTATTCCCCACACTGGTTCTTTCGCCAAGTAGAGTACGAGTATCACTTGATTGACCACCCCAAAGTTTCGCGTCGCCAGTTCAGACATCGCCAACGCCACGAAATACGAAAAGAAATTTTCTACGGCGACGTTCTCTCACCATATTTCTGGCAATAACTCTGAAAGGAAATAAAGTTGCCTTGAAAAGTTTCTCAAAAATTTGTTGTTTGGAATCGATTTTAAACTGTATGTCCCGCCCCTCATGTATAAAATAAACGCACACAGCTTAAGTGGTGCGAGAACCTAAGTTGTAATCATAACTGAAGGGTTGTAACGACCAATTTTACATGCATGTATGTTATGTATCCAATTATTCTTACTTAATGTTATTAAATCATGGCAAGACCAAATCTGTAGTCATGCCTAGACCATAGATGCTGTTGACTTGGTCTAACCTACTGACTACACGACATGTGACCTGGTTTTCCAACCCGAATTTTGATACAAATATATCGCCAAGATCTTGTTATGATAATAGTCTCCAGTTTTCTGAAAATATCATTGAAATATTCACTAAGAGGGCTCAACATCATTTCACAAGATCAGACCAGAGGTTCCTTGAATCCTAGTTTGCCTAGCTTTTTGAATTTCCATTCAACAAAAAATAAAAACAAAACCTTTGTAATAATTCTGAATCACATTAAAATTTTTTATTACAAACTGGTTTTAATTATAATTTTGACTTTTCATAAATTGCCAAGGCCTTAGGACCCTTGCCTAGACTTATATAAGCTTGGCCATTTTCTTCAACAATAACTTTGGTTCCTCCCGTACAACTGCCATTCTCCTTGACACCCGATAAAATATCACAATAAGTACCCTTAGCCAGACCCGTTTGCATTTTAGCCTGTAACTCTCTGTCCATTTCCATATTAAACACCACAAAGCCCACTTTGCCACGAGAAAACGCAATTTGATTATTGCCATGCTCCCACCAATTTTCCATTGGCGTACTGCCAGCAAAATTACGAAATTTCACCATTTGTTGGATTTCTGGCCACCGATGTTCACATATCCAGCCCGAAGTTAAAGTATCGCAGAGTTTATTTTGTAGGAAAATAGGAGATTTTATATGCCCATTGGCGTCCAAAGGTGGACCCTGATCGGTATTGTTGAAAGCATAGGAGCTCATAACCCTTACTACTTTGCCATAGGGATGGGCCAGCATGAAAACATTTGCCATTTTATAGAGAACCGGATCCTTAAAAGTTAAAATATCTGTGCCGCCTGCACCATGACCTCTCTGATTGTCATGATTGTCTACAAAGACCACAGCATCTGAGGTTGCTAGCATAGACCATTCGGGTCCCCAGTTTTTTAAATATTTCAAGGAATTCTTGCCTCTGAAAAGTTTACCAATTTCCACAGAGTGTTTGAATTCTGTAACAGCTCCCAAGGGGGTATACTCCGTTCTCAAAAGGGAAAATAAAGGAAATTAAATTGTTTTTTAAAGCTTAGGGCAGATACTTACTTTTTTATGGGTTCTCCACCCAAATCTATGACCTCCTGGTATATATATGGCCAAGAGTTTTTGGGGAAACCCAATTTATCATTTAAAGGCTTCAAACGTTTACAAATTATTTCCAAATCCCTAGGCCACATATGCTTGGCAGCATCTATGCGAAAACCAGCCACTCCCAAGTCCACCAATTTGTTCATGTAATTCACAATCATATTGCTTACGTGGACCTGGGTTTGATTCAAATCCAACAGAGTATTCAATTGGCAATTTCTTACCTCAGAGGGATTTTGATAATTGCTTATATTGCATGGGGTATGGAAATCCCCTGGCCCGTAGGGTACGGCGGGATATAAGCTTTTCTTATAATTACAGCGTGAACCTGCAGTGCCTATAGAGTCACTCTCAGCATAGGCCGTCATATGATTCACCACAATGTCTGCATAAATAAGCACCTCAGCCTTATGGCAACGTTTGATCATGTCTTCTAAATCCTTTTGATTACCCGATTTCGATTGTAAAATATAGGAGAGTGGCTGATATCGAGCCCACCAGGGATTTCCCTCTATTTCACGTACCTCATTGGGTGGAGAGATCTAAAACAGAGGCTCAGTTAGGGAGTTATTCTCTTGAAAATTTAGTTTCAAAACTTACCTGTACCCCTGCATAGCCTTGAGGCCCCAAAAAGTCTTCACATTCCTTGGCTATATCAGGCCAAGTCCACTCAAATAAATGTACCAGAACGGTACGATTTCCTATAAAGTGGGGATCTTTCTGGGCTTTACATTGGTTCAAGAATATTAAGATCACTAACCCAGGCAATATGTTTAACATGTTCAAACGATTACGTTCTCAATACGACTGATTAATCACAGCATTTTACAAAAAAAGTCTTGAACTGATAAGCAAAAATAATAAATAAAAACAAAGCGTTCACACTGCCATTGAAAACCGTATTTATTTTAAACAACAAGATGTCTACACTTCAATCTAATTTAGAGCCTTCATATATTGCCAAGGCATTGGGACCAGTTGTTAGACTAATATCAGCCGAACCATCTTCTCCCACATTTACCTGCAAGCCTGTACACTTATTATCCACCTTCTGGCCTGATAAAACATCACAATATGTTCCCTGCTTCAAGCCAGTCTGCAATACTGCTTGCAATTCCTTTTCCTGTTCCATATTAAAGGCCACAAAGCCCAAATTGCCTCTTGAAAAGGCAATTTGATTTTCACCCTCACTCCACCAATTCTCTACGGGCGTTTCGCCCACAGTGTTACGGAATTGTACCATTTGATATATCTCCGGCCAACGATGTTCACATACCCAGCCCACATTTTCAGTGTCACATAAGCCATTCTCTAAAAATTCTGGCTGTTTTATATTGCCTTTTTCATCCCGAGGTGGTCCCTGATCGGTGTCAGTGAAATCATAAGAGCTCATAATACGTGTTACTCTGCCATAGGGATGGGCCAACATAAAGGCAACGGCCAATTTATATAAATCCTCTTGTTTGTAGGTTAATATATCAGCACCGCCAGCACCATGGCCTCTTTGATTGTCATGATTGTCTACAAAAACTATGGCATCTTCTGAGGGCAGCATATCCCATTCGGGTCCCCAATTCCGTAGCCATTTGAATGAGTTTTTATTACGGAATAAACGGCCTATTTCGGCAGAGAATTTAAATTCGGTGACAGCGCCCATATGATTGTATTCGGTTCTGTAAAAATAAAACAAAATTTTTTTATTTTGAATAAAAGGTCAAAGGTCACCACGCCAAAATTTATTTATTACATTACAAATAAGGCCTTATTAGTCCCCAATTTGATTTTTAAATATAAATACTGATTTTTATTTATATGAAGGTCAAAGGTCAGAGGTCAAACACATTATTCTTACCTATTAAGAGGTTCTGAAACTTCCATAAGAAAAATTAAATTCAATACTCACTTTTTAATATTCTCCTGACCCAAATCAATAACCTCCTGATAAATATAGGGCCGGGTATTCTCGGCAAAACCAAATGCTGTATTCAAATCAATGACCGCATCATAAATAACCTCTAAATCTGCAGGCCACATATGCTTGGCAGCATCCATGCGAAAACCGGCAACACCCAATTCCACCAATTTGTTCAAATAATTCACAATCATTTCACGTACATGCGGTTGGGTTTGATTCAAATCCAATAATGAGCTCAGTTGGCAATCTCGCACTTGTACGGAATCCTGATAATCTTGTATATCACAAGCTGGATGAAAATCATCAGGACCATAAGGTACGGCAGGATAAATACGTTCATTGTAATTGGCTGGAGAGCCAGCAGTGCCATAAGTAATGCCATCTTGATAGCCAGTCATGTGATTAACAACGACATCCACATAAATACGGACACCAACAGCATTACAACGTCTGATCATATCGGCCAAGTCCGCTTCATTGCCAGATTTGGAGATGAGTATGTAGGAAACAGGCTGATAACGAGCCCACCAAGGTGTGCCCTCTATGTCGCTTACCTCGTTGGGTGGGGAGATCTGTAAGTGTATAAGAAGTCATAGGAGGTAAAAAAAAATTATTGTTTTAAGGTGTGCGTATATGAATTATTTACCTGCACACCACCATAGCCCTGGGGACCCAAGAAATCTTCACATTCTTTGGCAATATCAGGCCAAGTCCATTCAAATAAATGCACAATAGTAGAGCGATTATCCACAAAATTTGGTTGCTTTTGAGCTACAACAAAGCCCATTAGCAAGACGAACACTGTAAAATATTGGAAATTTCTCCACATATTTGATCGCATGAAAACAAAATTTTTATTGAAATTTTTATAGCAAAGGGCTCTACTTTTATAGGCACCGGCCTTCTATCAAAAAGGGTGCATGACTTTCTTTCTTTTTTTTTGATTTCAATTAAGCTTTCATTGGAAAGCTTTGCCAATTTAATTATTCAACTTGAATAGAGCAAATATTCATTTTACCTGAAGGCTATTGAACGTATCAGTTACAGTAACAGTTGCCTTAAACAAATAAAAATTAAAAAAAGCCAATTATTTAAACAAATAAACTATTTTATAATACAAAAACAAAAACAAAAACAAATAATAATAATATGTTAACAAATTTTAAATTGTTCCACTTGATCACATAATACCGCAGAGTGTTGCTATTAAATTATAAACAAATTAAAATTCATAAAAATAACTTTATAAACAAAACCATCGTGTTAAATAAATTAATTAACTTGATCGCCAGTTGAGATACTGATTAACTAGAGCATGCAATGGAATTTTTTATATATAAGGGCCTATGCATTCGCTTATAAAAATTTAGAAAAAAAATTGTTTCAAAAATATTGAATATTTTAACACTGTGGATCAATTAGAAAACTAGCCAACCTAACTACAACATCCAATCAATTTATCTTTTAACAGAATCTCATTTGGTTAGGTTCGGTTAGGTTAGGTTAGGTTGGAGTGATATCTTTGAATTTCTTTTGAACAAAAATAAAAACAAAAACAACTAATTCTTCTAAATAAAATAAAAAAAAATTTATTAGCAACTGGTTTTAATTATAATTTTGACTTTTCATAAATTGCCAAGGCCTTGGGACCCTTGCCTAGAATTATATTAGCTTGGCCATTTTCTTCAACAACAACTTTGGCTCCCGTACAACTGCCATTCTCCTTGACACCCGATAAAATATCACAATAAGTACCTTAAGCCAGCCGTTTCCATGTTAGCCTGTAACTCTCTGTCCATTTCCATATTAAACACCACAAAGCCCACTTTACGGCGCCACTTTACTACACCAATTTTCCATGGGTGTAAGGCCTACAAAAATTACGAAATTTTACCATTTCTTGGATTTCTGGCCACCGATGTTCACATATCCAGTCCTAGGTTAAAGTATCGCAGAGTTTATTTTGTAGGAAAATAGGAGATTTATGCCCATTGGCGTCCAAAGGTGGACCCTGATCGGTATTGTTGAAAGCATAGGAGCTCATAACCCTTACTACTTTGCCATAGGGATGGCCCAGCATGAAAACATTTGCCATTTTATAGAGAAGCCGGATCCTTGAAAGTCAAAATGTCTGTGCCGCCTGCACCATGGTCTCTCTGATTGTCATGATTGTCTATAAAGACCACAGCATCTGAGGTTGCTAGCATAGACCATTCGGGTCCCCAGTTTTTAAATATTTCAAGGAATTCTTGCCTCTAAAAAGTTTACCAATTGCTAACGTAGATAGGCTTACTATTTCTTTTGGAAAAAACCCCACCATGAGGCATTCTTTTAAATTTTTTTTATAAAATCCGAAGGACTTAAAATCCTAATGATCCAGTAAAACCTCAAACACAGTTTTCTCATCTCCAATATGCTTTTCAATCAATATGTGGATAGTGTTTGATTCAGTTTGTTTGGATTTTTTAGGGGAAAACTTTTTTTAATTCGTTTCTTCTTTTGTACCAA
Source organism: Sarcophaga bullata (assembly GCA_005959815.1). Taxonomy (NCBI): domain Eukaryota; kingdom Metazoa; phylum Arthropoda; class Insecta; order Diptera; family Sarcophagidae; genus Sarcophaga; species Sarcophaga bullata. The sequence continues at coordinate 295,268 of QOCX01000069.1, forward strand.
AAAATTGAAGTGAAAGTTCTTCATGTTTTTGTTAACCTGATTTTATTTTCTTTTAATTCGATAAACTAGATCTGCGATATAACACCCCCTCTGTGAGTAGAGTATCGATAAAAGAAGAAATTATGAAACATAAACCAGCTACTAAAAAAAAAGAAAGAAAAAGAAGAAAATTCACAGCTTGAAAGGAAAGCAAAGGAAACAAAGTGAAAATCAAAAAATCATGTTGCATTACATTACACACACACACACACACACACACAAGAAAATAAAATAAAGTTTTGACAGGAGAAAAAGAAGAACAAACTCAAACTGAAAATGAAGAAAAAAGTATTGAAACGAGTTCAATTGCTTTAAAGGGAATAATAATAATCGCATTTGCTGTGAAATATTTACAGACATTATGTTCACATCTCTTTTCCTCTTTTCTTACTCTTCTTTCTCCTTCTCTTCTCTTTTTTTTTTGTATTTCTTTGAAAATTCAAAAAAATTTTATGTGAATGGCAAGAAAAGTTTTGAAAGGTAAATAACCTATAAAATTTACAAAAAAAAAAACACCAACAAACAAACACTGCCAACACACACATACACACACACACACAAAAATCACCCTCAATTGGATTTTTATTTTCTAGTATCCGTAGGAAAAGAAAAAAGAAATGGTGGGTGCCCCCCTTTAAACTGCTATAAAACCCACAAAACAAACAGTTTTTCCATACGCGAAATGAAGCAGAGCTACTGAAGCAGAAAACTGTTTATTGTGGCAAGTAGGGCCTGTTTAGGTTAGGTAGGGCTGTTAAATTCTGCAAGGCCAATACAGTATTATCAGGATGGAACTCATGGTCACATTTAACGCCAGTTTTTGTAAGACAAACGGTAGCAATTTTAAAACGGCTCAATGCTTGTGGGGTGATTGGGTGATTGGATGATAGGGTTTCCTCTTAAAACTCCCTCAATTTATGTGCTTGGAAAACCAATTTCAAGTCCCTCAGAATTACCACTGGGGGGGGTACGCTGGAGAATTCTTAGGGAAATGTCGAATCCTTTCAAACAAAACCTTACTTGGAGATGGCACATTAGAGAAGAAGGCTTCAACTCACAATAAAAACAGGAATTAGTTGGGCTATAGAAATGGATAGGTTGCAATGGAATGTCCTACTGATGCTTTCTGGATGAGGATAAAACAATATCACAATTCAGTGTATGCTCAAGGAATGTTTTTTAAAATTTTCTTATTTTCTTTATGACTAGTATACCCAGACTATATAGCGTATGTGTTAAGCTGAGATAGTGTATCTAAATTTTTTTCCATTATGATTGTATTTGTTTTTTGTTTTTGTTTTTGTTTTTTTTTATTATAATTATAAACAATAAATTTGTAAACGTAACAATGATAAATGCTGTGCTGTGCTGTATTGTATTATATTT
>QOCX01000069.1:296717-322417 GCA_005959815.1 Sarcophaga bullata
GCTGGGATTTATTATTGAATGCCAAACTCAACTGAAGAGATATTATAAAGTGCTATAGCAGAGGTTTAAAAGGAGCGACTATAACACTATTAAACCTTTTACGGGAGATGTATGCAAGGTTTGAAGTTAAGACCTATCGTGACCTATCATAACTGCTTATATCAGGCCTTGGGGTAAAGCCTTGGGGGAGACTATCTTGCTTTATGGAGTTCATATTTGTTTGCCAGTGTAGAAATCCAGTGCCAATGTAGATTGACAGACAGAGCGCGTCTAAAGTTTGTCAGTTTACCATCAGTGCACTCTGTTCCGCTCCAAATGAAACATTTATTTTGTGTAAAGGATTGACCAGTTAAGGCCTAAGCAGCTACTGAAGCAGAAAACTGATGGCAGTAGGGCCTGTTTAGGTTAGGTAGGGCTGTTAAATTCTGCAAGGCCAATACAGTATTATCAGGATGGAACTCATGGTCACATTTAACGCCAGTTTTTGTAAGACAAACGGTAGCAATTTAAAACGGCTCAATGCTTGTGGGTGATTGGGTGATTGGATGATGAGGTTTCCTCTTAAAACTCCCTCAATTTATGTGCTTGGAAAACCAATTTCAAGTCCCTCAGAATTAACATACTTTCACTAGAAATCTCCTTTAAACTTTCTTCATTTTTCCTTAATTTTTTATTTTTTTTTTTAATTTTTCTTAACAACTCCATTAACAGATTTGTTATCCATTCCCTGTAGGGTGCATTATTTAAATACCATCATCACAATGGGTAGAACGTAACGACAAGCAATGAAAATGAGAATAAAAAATTAAAAAATAAATGCAACATCATTTGCTACTACCGCCACACAGCCACAGTCACAGTCGCAGACACAGCTAGTGGTACTGCTACAGCTCCTGTTACTACTACGAGTATAACGTGCAGATCTCGTGCTTATTTTTAACGTGTACTTACATACGTGCATGTATATATGTGTGTGTGAGTGTTGTACGTGAATGTGCTCTCGTTATTTTTCTATGCCATGCACATTATTGACGTCATCAATTATTTCCTTTATTGTGTGTGTGTGTGAGTGTGTGTGTATAGGTTGTATTATCTGCATGCAAACACGTTTATTATTACAATTATTTTCTGTATTGCTTTGCTTATAAACAGTTTCTCTCTCTCTCTTTCTCTCTCTCTCTCTCTCTCGCCTTGTGTTTTTGTTCTCCTCATCGAATTTGTTTTTATTGTTTTTGTTTTTGTTTTATATGGCATTAGTCCAAAATATTTTACCACTCACCTTATTTCTACAAGTGTTTGTATGTCTATGTATGATTTTCTCTAACAAAGGCACACTGAGAGAGAGAGAGAGAAAGAAGAAGAGTAAGAGCAAAAACAATTTGTTTGTTTTTTGGCTTTACCTTCAGCACAGCTGAGTAAAATTCAAGTCAAACCAACGAAGCCAAAAACCTGCCTAACGGCCAGCCAAACTAAACCAAACAAATATACCATAAGCACACACACACACACACTCGCGTACACACATTCATTGGTTTTGTTTTGTTTTGTTTTCACTCTGCTGTTAAGTACACACAAAAAACAAAAATCCCCGTATTTTTATTCTCCTAAGCACTCATACTGTAACAAACAGTTGAGTTTATCCACTGAGTCGTATGAGTAATGTTTTTGTATGTATTTTTTTAGTTTTCTCTTTGAGTTGCTTTCCTTTCTATTATTTTAACATTTTGACTTGCGCTCTCCCTGTGTATTGATTTGTATTTGTGTGTTTTATTTATTTCTTTTGAATTCTCTTAATATACAGTGTGGTGCTTGTTTGCATAAGTTATTATAGAGACTTCATTGCTTACAAGAGAGAGAGAGATAGAGAGAGTTAGCTTCAGGAAGCTTTTTTCATCAAAGTTTTCGTTGTAGTTTGTTTCTTAAAATTAGGATTTTATTGCAAATTTAAGCTTCTGAAAGTTTTAAAAGCTTAAATTTTTCTAAAGGCACAAATCGTAATAAGTTGCCACTGCAACTATCATAACAACTAAAAAATTATGCTTAAAGTTATGAAAATTTTTTTAAAAATATTTTAAAAAGTAACAGTTATTGGAAACGCATATATAGAAAATAATTGTTATCGAAATTACAAAATTAAAATTAGCGAAAAATTTCAAAAAGTGTTATCGAAAATATTTTCATCGACTTTTTTCATATTATTTGTAAGTGTTATCGATTGTAATTGTAAGTGTTATTGAACAGATTTCCTTCTATATTCTCATACAAATTTTAAGTGTTATCGAACACATTTCAATCGATTTTTTTTTCATATCATAAATTGTGTCTTATCGAAAAAATTTGCATCGATTTTTTTCAAATAAATTATAACACTTATAATTAACCAGTTTTAGATCGATTTTTTCCATGCAATTGAAAGTGTTATCGAACAGATTTCAACCGTTTTCTTTCTTATAAATTGTAAGTGTTATCGAACCGTTTTAGATCGATTTCCACTCGATTTTTTTCATATAAATTATAAGTATTTATTGAACACATTTAGATCGATTATTTTCATATAAAATTGTAAGTGTTATCGAACCGTTTTAGATAAATTTTTAAATAAATTGTAAGTGTTATCGAACACATTTCCATTGATTTTTTCGTATAAATTATAATTGAATCAATAAATAATTATCGAAAAATTAAATTTGATAGCAAGAATAAGACGAAAAAAAATTAATTTTGATTAAGAAGTGTTGATAATCACAACCAAGACAAAAATAGTTTGTTATCGAAAAAAACTTGTTTATGTGAGGAGTAATCAAAACGCAAAAATATTGTTAAAAAAATTTTGTTATCGAAAATATTTCTTTTAAAAATTGTCTCCTGTAGAGCAGTAATATATGAAAAGTGTTGTTAAAAACACTCTCTGCTTTCAAATATGTATTGTTATCGAAATTTTTCGATTATTCTTTTCCAGTCTAATGTTCAACAACCAAAGCTGTAAGTATTACAAACTGTTATACGATATGTATAGTAAAGCTTTTATTAAACAGCAGAGAAATGTAAACTTTACACTGCCGTAATTTTTCTCTTAGAATTTCATTACTACACTATGCCCGTTGTATAATTAAGTTCTCATACGACAATTAAAGCTTTTCCCTCATGGCAACAGCTTTTAAGCCGGTGTATTTGTTATAATACCCAAACACAGCCTGCATTAATACTACATATAACAGATACAGATATTAAGAGAGTCTTTTAAATGTAGAGAGGTACACAGAGTGTAAGAGAGAGAGCCAATACCATTCTTCTTTTACAACTCCTTACGGTAATTTATCCATCATTTTTTGACTTCCTTCTCTTTTTTTTTCTGAACTGAATTTGTGCTTTTTAGTTGTATTAGGTGAGAGAGTGTGAACGTGTTGAGGCTTTAATATTAAAGTAATTATTTGTGTGCCTGTATGTGTATGTGGTATATGGTGTATGCAAAGGTGGCCGTTTTATTAAAGTCACGTGTTTTCATGTTAATGGTGGAGTGATAAAGTGTTGAAGTGAGAACAAGTAAAAGAAAAAAAAAAGAAAAAAAAAACAGAAATAATAAGAATTTAAATAATAAATGATAATAAAGAGGGGTGACAGAAAATGAAAAAAAAAAATTAAAAGCCAATAACTGTCAATAATACGGAATAATAAAGAAATAATTGCCTGCCTGAATAATAAATGAAATCAATTAACATTTTATTGTATTCAATTCAATAATAAAATGGAATTTATGGTAATATAAAGGGGAAAAAAAAGAAAATTAATAAATAATAAAAGAAGAGATATGAACATTTAAATGATAAACATTTTCAATTATAAATAATAAAAAAGAAAATTTAAAATTTTTTAATCAATTTTTATAAAGAAAACTAAATCTCCTCTACAAAACTTTAATTAAATAATTCACTCCATTTATCCAAATCTGAAATAATTAACCAACAGACTACAGTTATCGATTTAATGTGATGCTGGTTAAACCTTTTCGCAAAGTTTTTCTAAACAATCTTGTTCGCTGAACACTAAAGTAGCACTTCATCGCTAATTTACATTCAACAGCACAAGTTGATGTACAAAACATATACAACAGCATCTGTGTTATAACTTCTTAGAGAAAAACATCCGAATATCGCATACATTTTTTAAAATTTTCTTAAGTATGGCCTTGTACTTTGCAAGCCTGTTAAACCATGTATACATAGGACAGGGTAAAGGGAGCATTAGCTTCGTTAAAGCAAAACACACTAGAGCACTCAAAACTCCCCGTTATGAAATGTTGTCCCTAAACTAATGGTCAGTACATAACAGTTTAGACATGACTTCCTTAGAATGAAGCTGAAAACTAGTATGAAAGTTTAATGAATTTAGGGATCAATCCACAACCTAGCGGCGATAGTTACAATAGACTAAAGCGAAAGGATTAGTCAAAAGGAAAAAGTAGAGGTCTAGCCAAATAGAACCTCCGTGTAACGACCGACAACAGTAGTTTCAATGACCCAGATGCCTCTGGAATCTAATTTAAGTATACTTCCTACTCTATATTCGCCGTAGTCTAGTTGGCTTATTAGACAGGAGGCCTCGATTCAAACCCCAATTTAAGTGCTAATTTAATACGAACTTAACCTAAAGTGAATGACCACGGATTCAAAATGAAAAAATTACAACAAAATGGGGAAAAGTCGCGTAATCCATTGAAAACTGAGTTGCTTTACTAGACGAGAGTTCGTAAGCTTAAACCTCAACTTTGTTATATCGAAAAAATTCTTTCAGCTTTTCTGCAAATGCTTTGACAATGAATATCATTCATGAAAAAATATTCTCTACACTGTTTCGACATGCCAAAAGTCCAAGCTAACATTAAAAACCTACGTTTAATGGGTTTTAAATTAATTGTTTGTGTTTAAATTATTTGGCACCTAAAAACATTCGAAATATTTGATAAAAAAAAGTTTTATTTTTTCTTCTGCTGATAAAAAGCTTAAAGATGTTTGTCGGTTTTCATTTCTGCTATTAAAGCCTTCATGAATTTCTAAAACATTCAATACCAGAATAAATAACCACCCCCCTGTAATAAATAAACCAACAAAAAAAATCGTAGAAAATCGTAACATGAGACCCCATGTCTAATAGAGAAGAAGCAGAAGAAAAAAACAGCAGCATCATTAAACCTTAAATGCCACTTTTAAAAGCATATTTAAGTGGTTATTTAGTTTACAACAACAGCAACAACATTAATACTACATATCGACAACAACAAATGAATACAAAACGATATTTTTAAAAACGAAAAAGCGAACAACATTTACAACATGACGATGAGGATGACGATGAGTATGACAATGACTATGAGTATGTTGACTGCTATTACAGACTACTTATGTATTCTACACACATACAACACACAACATGTGTTCTAACAATAACAAAACTAATACATATTAAAAGCCAGAGAGGGAGAGATAAAAATAAAACCGAAGAAGAAGAAATATTTTCTAAACAACAAAACAACAAGAGGCTCGTCAGTATTTGTTAATATTTATGATATCCCCATGCAAACATATATTGAAAAGAGAAAGAGAGAGAGTGAGAGAGGTGAAGAGAAATGCAATACAATACTTAGTTTGATGTTTACAAATCCATATACGAAGCAGAATGGTAGACATGTTGAGACTTTTTTAACGCATACACACACAACATTTTGAATTTGGAGACAAACAGGCATGTAAACAAATGTTTTAAATGGCACAGTGGTTTGGAGAAATGCTAATAATTTATCAAATAAAAGCCGTAAATATCAGTTTTTCAACAAAGACTCCCTTTATATTGAGAAAATATATTTTAATATTCAATTTTCCCTTTTCTATTGGAAAAACATTTACGTGGAATGGCACTAGACCATGATTAGGGTGTACTGGGTGTATATTCTGCAGGGATCTGCAGGCGTGTGCCTGTGGTTTATAATATGTGAACAAAATAGCTTACTAAAGAACCTTCAGATCAAAGTTGACAATCTACTGTTACCTGCGGATTGTAAAATACCTCCTAAAGCCATTCAATTAATCGCTACAACTTGATTGAAAATAGCATTTAACCTCTGGAACTCCAGGATCATTAGAGAGTATCACCGCTGTCTCGATGTTCTTTTTGAAAACTTCAGTTTCTCACTTGTATGGGTCCCTGGCTAGAGTAACATTCCGGGAAACTGCAGGGCAGACGGCTTGACAGAGCGGTGCACTCCTTTCGGAATCTTTGACAATCGCCTTGGGTATGCCACATACCTCGATTAAATTGGCCATTGTTCGGAAATGCTTTAGGGATGCCAAACAATCCAGGGTCAATGATGAATCCGGCTCCACTGTTTGATTCACTAGGCCCTCTATGGATAGAAGTTGCACCAATAAGTTACTCAGACCTGATCGTAACATCATCTCGATCATAGTGCCCATGATTACAGACCAGATTGTGTTATGGGAAGACACTCGGAATTAATGCAGCTCCCATCTAACGATTTCTGCTGTGGGTGTGGATCTGCTGATTAGAACTGGAAGAAAATTAATAGCTCTACGTCAACGTCTTTTGAATTTGACACATTCTTTCGGAATCCACAGATCGTGGTTTCATCATTTCGTGACGTTTTAAGCATACACTTAAATTGTGGAAAACAAAACCCCACATAATGTTTCAAGCCCATGAACACGTAAGATTTGAACGTTAATGTAATAGGAGCTGCACGATAGGTGTTCTTTGGTTGTAGAACTCGATGCTGAATTCGAATAATAATAATAATAACGGTAGGGTATTATATAAACAAACTGTAGCGACCATAATTCTCTTTATCGTCCTCTTTTAAATTATTTGTATGTGTAAACACACCCATACATACAAAAAATATTATTTTGAAAACATTTTAAATCCTTTAAAAAGGATATTCAGACAAAATAAACTGCGAAAATTTTTGTTGCCATTACTAAACAAACAACAACAACAACAACAGCAACAACAACAAAACGAATTGAAACGAAACGAAAAAAAATCGCATACAAAACATGCATAAATTTTCAATGGTTTTGTGGAAAAAAGTTGTTTTTTTTTTTGCTTTCTTTCCCGCGGAAAAGCAAAAAAAAAAATTGTTTAACATGAGTTGAGTTGTTTTCGGTGTATGGCTGAGAGCAAAAATTAAAAATTTTTGTTGATGATGGAATTGGTTTTTTTCCATTTGTTTTCTTTTTGATTCATTAAGATCGTAACGAATATTTTTTTTTATATTTCCGCTGATGCAGACAAAAACATGTTTCTGTAAACTTTGTAATTAGAAAAGCAAAAAAAAAAAGAATTTTTTCTTAAATTTCAGTTTCGTAGTAGATTTCTTAAATATTGAAGGAAAAAAAATTAACGCTTCAGACCACATATTTATTGAACTGTAGCTGCACTAAGTTATAGGAAAAAAGGTTTGCTTTTGAGTCAATGAGCAGAGATCGAAAGCTACGATCGATTCCAACAAAAATCCATCAAGTAATGGTGGTCCCTTGTTAATCAAATGGTCATGGCAAGTGCAAAGCAATGAGGTGTTGATACACGAGTTGTGTTTCACCAAACCAGAGCGATAATTCCCCATCAGTGTCATACAAAAAAAAAAAACTTCTATTAAGGCTTTAATGAGACTCTTAGCCTGAGAGCCTACAAGTAATGACATTAAGAGTATCTGTCTCTGAACCTATGAGTAAAGAATGTGAACCATGACTGGGCTTACCAGAATGCTCATAAATAACCACACATTAACGAAATCAAAAGAATCAATTTTCCTGCTACCCTGGACACCCACGGGATTAAGTAGTCAACTACAAGCCCCTACGCTGAATGGTTTCTAAAATTAGGAGGCTTCAATCCCCTCAAAATAATCGATCTAAGGAACGAAAAATCACAAGAAGGTTAGACAGCTTTTTCACGTTATCAAGTCTGCATCCAGACACTACAGCCAGGACTACAATCTAAAAGGTATTAAAGGAGGGTCTTATTTCAAAAAATCGAAGACGGCAACCCTTTCGGTCTAGGGTAGACATCGAAAAGAAAAGGAAAAAATTTCTCCTAAAAAAAATCTGCCGTTCACACACACACAAATAAATGATGTGAGAAGCTAGATTGTAATCCTGTCCGAAAGGTTGTAATGACCAATTATGTAAGAGGCTTTAATTCCCTCCAAAATAATCGATCTTAAAAAGGAAACCACCACAACTAGGGTAGACAACGTCTCCTTATAAAAAAGGCATTAGCCAAACAGGTTTTAAAGGAAGGCCTTGTTTCTAAAAAGTGAAGACGGTAACCCTTTTAACCTAGAACTTGCTGCAATATATTAATAATCTGCTTAACTGCAGGCTCTTTAGTAAAGAAACTGAAATAAAATTTAATAAAAAAAGATGTAGGATATGCATTGTGGAAGTCGCCGTAGTCTAGTAGGTATTGAGTTGACGTGAGACCTTGGTTCAAACTCCAGGCCAGACATTTCCATCAAAGCGAAATATGAAAAAATATTTCTTCGGCGACTTCCTCTCAGCAGATTTCTAGCAAAAACTCTGAGAGTAAAGAAAAAATTTTCCATGAAAAGATTCACTGGCAATGGATTTTAACCGAGAGTCAAATGCTTCGAAATTTTTCCAATTAATTGCTGCAATCGGTTGCTTAATTTTCGAATTTCTTCTATTTTTTCTCTTCCTCTATTTTACTCTCCTGCCAACCCGCCTTTTGTGCGACCATAAATGTTTAACTATAATGCCAGTTTATAAAATGTTTCTCATTTTTAAATTTAATTTAATTGCATTTCTTAAGTATCATTTAACATACACACATGGCTGACATGCCATTGTCATGTTACAACAACATGTTACAACAATTTATGCACCACCACCATACATCGTAGACAACTTAACAAGGCATGACAACAAAAAACAAACAAACAATTGAAAATGATTGTTAAATAAAAATGAAATGAAATGAAATGGAAAGAAAAGAAAAGAAAGAAAGACTAAATTATTTACGTACTCCATAACAATTTTCTAAATTTTCCCTTCTCTTCATTTTCCCTTTCTTGAGTTGTATTTTAAATGACCAATGCATTCGCAGGCCATTGAAACCATGATAACAAATGGTTGCAGTTTTCAAATGCATTTTAAAAATTGAAAAAAAACATGAAAAAAGAAAAGAAAATTGAAAATAAAAAAATACAGAAGGAACAGAAAAAAAGAACAACAAAATTGATTTATGGCTGTATAGTCCCGTTTCCTTAAATAAAAAAAAAAGAAAACAAAAACAATAAAAATGAAAAACGTTGAATAAAAAAATTCTTTAAATTGCAATTGTTGTGCACTTTGTTAAGGACTGATAACGAATGTACACCGAAAATCAGTAGACAAAAGTAAATGGACTGCGTGGTGCTATGACTGGCTGCCAAGCAGCAGCACTAGCCAAATTCCAACACAGGAACTGGAGACATTTGAAGCAAAAAAAAAAACAACGCAATAAGACTCATACACACTTTCCCGTTATTTTGCTCTCCCTCTATCTCTCTCACTCTCTCTCTCACTCTCTCTCTCCCTCTCTCACTCCCTCTCTCTCTCTCTCTCTCTCTTTATTTTAAACATGAACATTTTAAACAAAAACCAGTTATTGTGACTACAAAACATGGCAAACGGATATCCGTTTGCGTGCCAAATGTCTGATTGTTTACAAAAATACAGTTACACTCACTTATATGCTTACATATATACAAACATAGTTCGAAATATATTCCACTGTAGAATGTTAAAATTTTCTTAGAAAAATTTTTGCTAAAAATAAAAACAAAATAGCCAGAGAAGGAAAGAGAGAGAGCAAGAGGGAGAGCAATTGAATCATCAAGAATATTTTTGTTACAAATTCTTTACAGTCCAATTGTTTGTTTAGATAATTAGGTTTGGCGACCTTCACAGTTGTTAAGTTCTTTACTTGCGAGCAAAACTTGACTAATTATACTCGTCTTTTTAAATCCTGTACATATAATGGGTGGAAGTGCTATAAACCGTCTACCGTCAGAGAATGTGAATTAGAAATTATGTTTCTTAAAGTAAAGTTATCAGCTATTCGTTACCCCCTAATTCTGGAAACGTCTGATACTCCTGATAAAGCCATTTAGGCTGTCAACGTCTATCCTCAATAGCTCGGTAAAACCATTTCCCTAACAGAAGTCATGGTGATTTGTTTTCCTATGTCATAACACTGATCATGTATACAAGAACTGCTCTTCCATCTAGTACTCCTGATAAAGCCGTTCAATCCTCTATTGTGCATCCTCAACAGATCTGTAAGATCATTTGCATAGAAGCAGTCAAAGTGTTTCTTCTTCTACGTCTTAGACTGGTCATGTATCCAAGAGCTACTGCTTAGCTAATCTCTACAATTCTTGTAAATTTCACATTACTGTGGAATAACTTTTACATCAGGGAGTTTCAGCAAACATTCCGCGCATCCTCTACCAAATCTTGGTCAGATCTTGAGCAGAATTATCTCGGTCAAGAGGAGTCATAGACACTATTAAGCACTGATGCAGCAACCTTCAGAGTATTCAAGAGAAAAGTACTCCGTAAGATCTTCGATCCAGTGCCAATTGGCAATGATTTCTTCATACGATTCAAAAATTAGGCGCCAGAAAGACGTGTTAAGGCAGGCCGAAATCCGAAGATCGAAGCTAACCAGAAGTCTTTAACGTCGTCTACTTCTTTGTCGTCAAACATAAGACTGTATGTTGGCATTAGAATTCCCTAGTTTTACAAAATTCATGCGGCCAATACTTCCTTGGCGACTGCCTCTCAGCGGATTTTCAACCCTAAGAAGAAATAAATTTCCACGAAAAGTTTCTCTAAAACTATCGAGATCCCACCACTTAATTGTATACAATTAACATACACAACATAACTCGTAAACCTATCTGAAAGATTTTAATAATCAATCACGTAAACACGTACGTACTTATATCCAAGGAGCTGCTCTCCAGCTGATCTCTACAATTCCTGCTGAATCCATTAGCCAAAACCAATACATTTCTCACGAGTATACACAATACAATGGAGTGACTTTTCCACCAAGGATTTTTAGCAAACATTCATCGCGTCCTTTACCCAATGTTAGTCAGATTTGTTGCACTATATCTGCAGGATCCCGACACCGTTAACGTAATCTTGTCTTCGCTGTCAATCGTAAGACTATAGATTTTTATTAAAACTCCGCAGTTTTCAGAATTCATGCGTCTAATGCATATGTCCTGTCTCTATTCTTTATTACTTCTTTTCTTTTTTCTTCCTCCTATTCATTATTGAATTTTTTCTTTAGGACTGAATACAATGGGTCAGCACGACTTCCGGGCAATTGCAATTGTCTACGTCCTCAAACGCAACCTAACCCAATCTGCCAGCATCTTGAAATTCAATTGGTTTTCACCTACTGGCTAAGATTTTAATTTAAGACTGTAAATTAAATTTAAAATTAAAATCAATTGCGAAATGAATCCTCTTTCATTTTTATTATCAATTTTTCTCCAGAGACAAATCATATCCTGTCAATTATCATCATCATTCATAATTATTGCAGTCCTTTTATTAAGTTTTCTCTTTTTTTTTTCTTTTTTTCCATTGTCTGCCTGTGTTAGCAATCCTTGTATGTATTTGATGTGTGTGACATACATTTACAAAATGTATTAAATACTCATCACATGAACCAATCCTTTTATGTATGTAAGTATGTAGGTGTGTGTGTGTGTGAAAAGTGTTAAAAAGTTCCCACTTTTTTTCTTTTTTTTTTTGCTACGGCTGTTCATAGAAAGTGTCAAAGTGAATTTGTCATATTACATGTTAATGCCTCTCTGACTTTTAACAAAAAAAAACCTGGGGAAATAAAAGAGGGAGAGAGAGAGAGAGTGTGTGTGTGTGTGTAAAAACCTGAATTAAAACAATTTAACATTTCCATTTAAAGGAAAGGCACACATCTACACATAATTATAAACCAAAAAAAAAGAGAATATTTACAGTAGAATACAGGCAGAATGGAGAAAAAAAATGAGATTTTTTTTGAGTCGAAATATTAAATCTTGCCCGAGTCTAGGTTCCTATAGCCTGCTCAGAGTTTCATGGCCTTTCCCAAACTTTCTAAATAATTTTATTGCCGAGATTTTAAATCCATAAAAACTTTTCCTTTTAATGAAAACTGAAAAATTATTTTAAATTTACCTCCTTCCTGTCTCTCTCTCTCTCTCTACTCTAAAAAATCTTTTCATATCCGCAATTATATTTTTATGTGTTTCGACAGCGGGTGTGTGCCTGTGTTTGTGTTTACTGAGATGCATTTGTGCTATGAGAGTGCGTTGGCTATGCAAGAGTAGACGAGAACAAAAGTGCTCAGTGCACATGGGAAATCAGTGTTTACACTACCAAAAAAAAAACAAAATGGACTGAATGGTTATATTATGCAGGCTAATAAAAATGAAACAAATTTTGTTTAAAAATAATTTAAAAAGAAACGTTTTTCTTTGGAAAAATTCAGCAAGAACAGCAGCTTTTTTAAATATTTTGTTGTAGCCGTTCTTTAACCCTAGATTTGATGGGAATTTGGTTAAATTCGGTTACATATTTGACAAAAAAAAAACATATTGCAAGTCCGTAACATATTTCTCTAATGAAATGAAAATGGTTAGAAAGGCGCAACACTTCAACGCACTACTGCTAGACAATGAGAACACCACCTTTTCCATTAGAGGTGATGCTCATTCACTACAGAATCAAAGACGCTTTTCAGTGAAATAGAAGCAACAACGTTGCTGATACTAATGGTCTCTTTGCTGAAGGCTGAAGTTGACGTCCTGATAGAGTGCATGTACCAGGTCTGAGCCCGGTATTACTGTGTAGCTGGTAAAGATATAAGCTTGAATAAATCTCGCAGTCGCCATAGTTTAGTGGGCAGTGTGTTGGCTTATTAGACGTAAGGCCACGGTTCAAACCCCAGGTCGGACATCAAAACGAAAATATAAAAAATATTTCTTCGGCGACTTCCTTTCAGTAGATTTCAGGCTAAAACTCTAAGAGAAAATAAATTTGCTATGAAAAGTTTCTCTAAAACTGTCGTTCGGAGTCGACTTTAAACTGTAGGTCCCGCCACTCATGTGAAAAACTAACGCACAGAACATAAGTGGTGTGAGAAGAGAGGTCGTAATGCTAACTGATGGGTTATAATGACCAATGTATGAGAAACCACATTTTATGGAGAGCAGAAGCTGATAAAATATGCCACTCCTAGTATTGTTCTTTACTAATGCCGTAATATGATGAGTACTTCGAACTTTAAATATGAGCAGAGGTTCCATGATATTAAAATAAGTATGAATGCTTATAAGATATCAGAAATGTATGAATGTGATTCGATTTTACTCATTCCTTGAATACTCATTGCTGATCTCTGTACTAGACTACAGTGACTTCAATTTTGGTTTCTCATGCAGCTTAATTATGATCACACCATAATGTGGGGTTGTTGTCTCTTGGTAAAACTTAGGATGCTTGGCCTTTAGACACCCTACATATAAATGGTGGTTCCCATCCCCTTTCCTCTGCCATTTTCTTTAATGCACTTTAATGATAACATTTGAAAATGTTCCTTTTTGTTCAATTTTTAAGACAATCTTTCACTCTTAATTTCCTAAAATCGCATGTCGGGTCTTCATAAAATGTTTAAAGCACAACCAAATAAAATAAAACGAAATGAAATTGAACAGGAAAAAAATGCTTTTAATATTGCGAGGGTCGTATAAAAGCAAAAAGCAAAAAGAATAAGAAAATAAAATAAAATTAAAAATAAACATGAGGAAAGTAAAAGCATAAGTAGGAGAGAGAGAGAGAGAGAGAGCTGCTTAAAAACCTCTGCCATTAGAAAGATTATGAAATTTTATTCGCAGAAAAAAAATTCTGCTGAATCAACAAAAATAAAAAAAAACATTCAAGATGACATAAATTTCTGCTGGCATAAGAGAGAGAGAGAAAGAGATTAAAGGACAGACACATTAAATTAATGATTCAAACAAAATCCATAAAATTAAAACAGATTTTATGGGGGAGATAATAAAATTTAAGGACTTTAATTATAAAATTTAACAACTCATACGTATTTAGGAAATTAATTTTATATTATCCTAGTAAAGTTTGTTTGCCGTATTAAATTATTTTATGGCTTTAACTCTTACAAAAAAAAAAAAAATTATCAACTGTCTGTAATAATGTGTTAAAGCCCACTTTCATATTTGTAATACGATATTAAATTTTTATTAAAAATAATTTTCATTCTTTCCATTTCACCAGACCCCCCCCTCCGCTTGTTTGTACTGTTTTATCTGCCTGCTTGCTTTTCCAAAATATTCAATAACAATAAAGGCCATGCACAAAAAAAGAAAAACTTACAATAATGCACACAGCATGTAAAAGAAAGCATGTGGTAAACTTATTACAAAACCACTACAACAGCATATTTGTGTTGTCCATGTGTGTGTGTGGCTGTGTGTTTGTCAAAATATAACCACAAACAATAAAATTTCATATGAAATAAATACATCGACATTTACAATACAATCTCTCAAGCAAACACATGCAAAAAAAAAACAATTTCTAGGTTAGTGAGTGAAAAAAAAAAACAGTGAAACATAACAGTGGAGATCAAAATTGATTAAGAATTCATAAATAAAAATAAATATTTTCACAACACTAGGTTATTGTAATCACCGTAGTCTATTAGGTAATGTGTAGGCTTATTAGACGTGAGACTAAGGTTCAAAGCACAGGCCAAATATCTCCAACTACAACCGTTGTCCAATAGGTAGTTTGTTGGTCTAATAGACATAAGGCCACGGTTCAAACTTTCAAATATTTCTTCGGCAATTTCCTTTCAACAGAGTTCTGACAATAACTTTGAGAGTAAGTGGAAATTGCCATGAAAAGTTTCTCTAAAATATCTATCGTTCAGAATCGGCTTTAAACTGTAGATCCCACCACTCACACCTAGAGGTGTGAGATACTACGTCATAATCCTGACAAAAGGCTTGTAATTACCAATTATGTATGTATGTAAGGGCCACAACTACTATGCCAAACGTGCTCCTTTGAAACAACCAGATTTGCTCACATTTGTCACTTTATCTTACACATAATCAGAACTGCCCAAGCATTGAACACAGAATTATAAGACGGCACATCTCTAATGAAATTCCTAAAGGATATGCTACGTGTGGCTAGTTCATGTGCTTTTCAGTTGCCTGAATAAGATTTCAATGCGCATTTATGTTCGAAAACGTGTATGTCTAGAGATGTTTTCATAATTTGTGACCGCCTGGAAGTCCGGCAGCCTTATCAAGCGTTCTATCGTTCTTTCGACTTTGTACAGAAACTCTTTTTCGAAGAACTCCTATGACAGGGAGAGAGAAGTAGAAAATTTATTGAACAAAATTTGTAAAAAAAAACTCATCCTTGAATTCCTATGAATATACACAGAAATCCATCATTTATAATACTTAACCTCACTTAAACTCTTCACTTACGCAAACAAAAGTTTGTTTTCCTTTCATTTTTCTTTCTTTCTTTTCATTTTATCTGTCATCTGTCAAACATTCGGGAGGTTTTTTCAATTTGTTTTTTTTGTAGATTTTCAAAAGCATCAAGAAAAGTTTTTAAATTGAAGATGATGTTCCATAGCTTTGTAGTCCATTGTTGTTGTTGTTGTTGTAGAGAAACTATAACAAATAAAACTTAAACTATTACAACAACAAACAACAATGTTAACGGAAAACAAAGTTTATACACGTAAAATTGGTAAAATTGCCAAAAGAAAAGCAGCAGCAGCAGCAAACAGTAGCACTAGCAGTAGCAGCAGTAGCCGGCTTAATGCGACAGTCAGAGTACATTGCATAGCACAAAGGAGTGAAAGAAGTAAAGATGAGGGTTAAAGACAAACTTGTCTGGGAAAACGTACAAAAGCAGCAAATGTTGCAAAATGAAAAATGAAAAATGAAAATGAAAGAAAAAATAAAAAGAAAAAACGATGAACAAAATTGAACTACAATGCAAGCAAGCTATTGAAATTCAATTTATATGTTTAACTGCCACTATAAAATATAAAACTGCTGGCATATATACAACAAAAGAAAAAAAATACTTGCATGTGTATATGTACATATGTGATAAGTACATATGTATGTAAACTTGAACATGTGTTAAAAGCAACAGTGAAGGATATTTAAGAAGCAGAATAAGAATTACTGCCTATGGAGCAGAAATCCGCAATGGGTATTCAAGGAATAAGTAAAATCGAATCATATTCATACATTTCTGATACCTATACGCATTCATTTTTATTTTAATATCATGGAACCCCTCTACTCATATTCAAAGTTCGAAGTACTCATCATATTCATATTAAACAACACGTATGATGTTGTTGATTTCGACTCTCAATAACTCAACATACAAATTACAAAATAAGTATGATTCGAGTACGAACACTAGAATACTTACTAGAAGGTTGTGTGTTTGCTCTGCTTGCTGCTTTGTGTTGTTTGCTTATGTGTCTTTTTTCTTTTGTTGTAAATGAAAGTCACTCGAATGAACCTAAATGAGTAGGCTTATGAATCAAACATATTTCGAATGTTACAAGTTCGATGTCAACGTTGTAAGCATACTCATTGCAACCTGTACTTATAAATCAACGCTGTAGAGTGAGTGAGTAGGAATAAATCTGAGCAATTAAATTTCAATATTGTTGACTCACTTATATTGAAAATTTCATGAGTGCTTATGAGTAGCGACAAAATGATTCATTGCTGATCTCTGGTCACAACCTAACTACCCCAATAAACATTACGTACTTGAAACGAATTTCCTATGAATTTTACGATGCCGGGGTCTCTCTTTAATAAACATCCAACAGATCGATGCGGTAGATGTGATGTATGTTGATAAGGCATTGGACATCCGTATGGTTGATGGCCTTCTTCTTTAACCTTTCAACCTACATTCATATCTAATATCCACAAACTATCTCTTTTTCTCTCTCTCTCTCTCTCTCTCTCTCTCTCTTATATTTTTATATTTTCACAGTTTAGCGGTGTGTTTAAGTGTCTCTATTTGCATTAAATTTCCCGCACTTGTCAATTTTAATTTCTATTTTTGTTGGCCTAATTTTTTTCTTAAAATTAGAAAAAAAAAATCCTGAAAAACTTTTCGTTCATTTATTATTATTTTTTGTTATTTTTTTCAAGTGGAAATCCATCAAAACTGTTGTTCATTTAAGGACTAATGAAAATGTACTCCATTAAGGGATTAGCTATGGATACTATGCTTAAAATTCCCTTCTACAGCTCATGCTGTTCTCAATCATACAACACAATGCAATCAGGCAACTTAAGTGAGTGTCGGGAGAGAAACGAGAGGAGGAGGAGGAGGAGTTAAGGGAGGAAAATGTGAATAATTTCTTAAGATTTTTACACATTTTTATACATTCTATGCATCCTGCTAAGCCATGCTAGCGGGAGTTATTGTGTTAAATCTCAGCAGATGTAAAGGAAATATGGGTCACTGTAGTTAGGCAAAAAATTTTTTTAAACATCGAAATAAATTATTAAATATTATAAGTTTCTATTATTTTTGAGTTTAGCATTCGAATATAAAAAATCCTTTAAGGAATTCCTACAACTCATCAAGCCTTTGTAGTGCAATTAATCAAGAAATGAATTTAAAGGGTTTCAATGGCCTCTCTCTCTCATTGTAATTAATTACGAATAATATTTTATTTAACAATTAATTTGTTAATAATAATTCTAATTGTAATTGTAATATCACAGTCATTTATTGATGCCCTTTTATCTTTCTTTCTTTCTTATCATTTCTTTAATTATTTTCCCTTCAGTGTTCAAGGAGATACAAGCCAAGAGGATGCTATTTTTCCAGGCTCTCATTTATTTGTTATCTTTTCTTTTCTTTTATTTTCTTTATCTTTCGATTTATTATTACTAATGAGCCTGTCTATTTGTTTTTGTTTTCTTATTATTATTGTTGTTCTATTTATTGTTGTTGTTGTTGTTGTAGTTATTAATTGAAATTGAATATGTTTTCTTAGAGAAACAAATGAAAGGATTCCGGAAAGTTAAGCACAAAAGCAAAAAAGTAATTATTTTTTCTATTTTGATAGACACAAACGGAACTGCATAGGTGCTGAACGAGGTTCAAAGAGATATTAAAAAAGGGCCTTTTAAAAAATTGTTATTTCATTAAGAAATTTTTTGCAAAATCATGCCCTTTTCATAGCTTTAAAAAGGATTTTAAACAGGACATAACAAAAAATCTTCAATGCCTTAAAAATTTTCTTGAAAACTCTCCTTACTTTTTACAGGCACCGATTTAATCATATCCTAGCCAAAATATTGGAGCTCTGTAGCGCTAGGTTTGGTTAGATAGAGTCACCACATATAAGTCATGAGAGGTTTCCACTTGGGCCAATCTATTTGACTCATTTTACTACCACATTCCACTCAAATAAAAAGGCCCTGATTAGGAAGAGTACTCTACAAGACACTCATCCTCCCGTGCTTCTTTATGGCGCAGAGGCATGCCCACTATTAAGCACTGACGCAGCAGCCTTGAGAGTATTCGAGAGAAAAGTTCTACGTAAGATTTTCGGTCTAGTGCGAGTTGGCAATGATTTCTGCATCCAAGCCAACAGTGAGCTGTATGAGCTCCTCAACGGCATGGACGTTGTGCAGCGTATTAACATCCAACGGCTGCACTGGCTTCGCCATATTGTACGAATGGAGGAGGATGCTCTGGCGAGACGGGTATTTGATGCGGGTATCTGCGGAAGACGGCGAAGAGGACAACAACCTTGTTTGCTTTGGAAATATCAAACTCGAGAAAGCCCTGGAGTAGGCGCGCAAAAAGTAGAGGCTATAATGGAAGGATGTGTTAAGGCAGTCCGAAATCCATTAATCTGGTTGTTAATGGCCAATTAAGTGAGTAATTGATTAGGAAGCTTTTAGCTTTACTTCCCGGTTTTGCCCTTTATTCTACCTTTAAACAATTCTATTCAGAAAACCTAAGCATTGCACAAGTGCCAGTTAATGAGAAACTATAAAATAAATCAGAGAAGATCGTTTTTGCTCCTCTTAGTAGCTACTTTTACAGAAATCACGCCAAGGCCTGACAGGCCCAACCATGTCTTCTGTTATGCAATGTTCCGTGAAAATAAAGGCTGCAGGGTAAATGCTTAATAGAGAGTCAAAAATAAGTTTCGGTTACTAAACCTAGAGAGGAAAAAGGTTCTCTCTTTTACCCAGTAGTGGAATTTATATCTCATTTCTAACCTAACCTTGGCCAAAGGGACCCCGCTCTAAAGGTCATAGAAGGAGATTTTAAATCTTGTACACCTTTCGATTAGTAGGAGCCCGCAACACAGTTCCGCAACACAGTTCCTTTGAATAATCCGCCACATCCCAGACAAATACGTGTTAGTCTCTTGGACATCGATATCCAAAAAAAATATTGAAACAGCTTGCTTAAGCGAATTTACCGTCATACTCTTAGGAAATATTTTTCTTCAAACCAGCCCGCTTAATCCTTATAAGCATAGCCATGACTTGAGCTTAGAAGGCACTTAAGTAATCTGGTAGTTTGTATGAAACACTGTAAATATGTCATTCCTTTACAATCCATTTCAAGGAAATAATAAAGAATGCTTTTAACCTGGAAGTTAACCTGCTGTTTTTAACGTTTTTTTAAACGTCACAACTCTGCCAAATTGTCAACTCCGGTTACTTCGTGCTTTTAAGTTCTCAAGTAATTTTATGTTTATTGTTTCATGTAGGAAATTATGTACGAGTATGTGTGTGTGTGTGCTTTATTCTTTCTTTTTTTTTTTAGCACAAATATTAATAAACATGCTGTGACGTCAATGTTTAGCCAACTAAATACAATTTTTTTGTTTTGTTTTTATTTTTGTTTTTCAATGACACGAATTTGATTTGATATGACCTCTTTAGGGAATTTAAGAACAATACATCCATGCAAGTCATTTGAAGTCAACGAGTTGCTGCTCATGTTAATCAACAACCAAACAACCCACCTCTTGTTAATAACAACGATGGAAGTACTCATACCCACCACCTACACAATAAATTAAAGACTCTTCTTTTCCATTTTGAGGCCTATCTAGAGAGAGTATTAAGAAATTTATGTCGCAAATATTATTACAAAAAAATAATTCGCATATGGGGTACGCGGAAGAGCCCAGAAGTAATTATGGAAAAGCCATTATTGACTACAGAGGTTATTGAATCATATTTTGGGAAAATTATGTTGAAGTGTAAACGAACAATTCCGAGAGTGAAGATATAAGGGCAATAAAAAGTGAAGGGCCCGGACTTTGCAGCTTAAACAGTCTCGTCAAACAATTGATTTTGGTCTCTACTTTCAACATTTAATGAGTTTGAAGCAAAAACGATAAGAACATAGCATCACAACAATGCCAGACCACGTATGTCTTTACTGACCCCACAAAAACTGAGTGAATTTAGTTGGGAAGTTTTGATTTCTTTTTGAAGCCTATTTACTCTGTGAGAATTTGATCTAGGCCTATGAATTTGATATAAAATTCAAGCTAGTGCAACAATAACTTGAATTTTTTTCTGTTAGAGGCATTAATTTGCTTAAGTTACCTTCGTTGGAGGACAAAATAGCACTCAAGCCAGCATTTATCGCCAATATGTTACCACAATTTAATTTTCAACATTAAATGGGGAATAAATCTGCAGAATAAATCTTGTTATTGCAACAATCTTTATATTGAAGGGTTCAGTTCATTATTATTGAGAATGAGAGTTTAAGAATTGAAGTGAAGCAGCTCCTGCAGAAGTCATTTGATAGCATCTATCAGTATGCCAATAGAATAATGGTCCATCTGAATTGTAATTGTGCGATGGATGGTCATGTAATTTAAAAACAGAAGTGAAACAATCCTCTTTTATTGACCAAACAAGCCTATTAGAGTCTAGCAATACTGCACGTAACTTCTCGCTGCCAATGAAATTGAGCCTCCCTATAAACCAAACGGAAAATATTTGGTCTTAACCAGGCAATTGAAATACTAAGGCCCTGTAATTTGTCGTAGATTATGACATTCATACCGGCACTGGCCAGTTCAAAATTTGACTTCCAACGATGGCTCTTTTTAAACGCCCGAAGCTTATTAGACCTCCCTTCTAATAATTCATAATTTAGCTGACAAATCCTTAAAATACGGTAATGGTCAGGCAGCCATTAATGAGAGCACCACAGCTTAACTATCCGTCTGTCATTTAAGAGGCATCGGCATAAACTCCAAGGGTTTCAGTAAGAACCTCCAGATCTTCAGAATTGGAATTCTGAAATAACATTTCCCATTTAGGAAATTAAAATTAAAAAAAATGCATTGAACCTTACTGGCACCGGCTCACCGGCGAGTGATTCAGTAGAATAACAGAGGCAATCAAATAATGCCTGAGCCGCTCCATTTTCCTTTAAAAACTTCTTTAAATTTTATTCTCACCAAGTTTTTTTAATCTTATCGGAAACACTTTAAATCCCCAGAGTACGGTCTACACACAAGCAAATAAATTCTCTTAAAACTCGAACATAAATAACTACAGTTTGTTGAGTATCCAAGGTACATGCTCTTAATTTCATAAAATGCTCTCTTAGTAATCATTGACGTCATTAATTGGGCCATAAATTAAATGTAAACAACAGGAAAAATGAAAAAAGAAAATTAAACAACAACAAATATTGTTTACAAACATATACGTAGAAAGAGAAGGCAAGGTATTATCTGTTATATTAACAGAGAAGAGAATGTTAAAAAAGAGAGAGTGAGAGAGTAAAAACATCCTTTTTTAATTATGATATGAGATTGATATGCCAGAACAGCTGATTTATACTGTGTGTTATTAAAATAAACAAAATTGAAAACCGTTATACCAAACTGTTATATAGCACACACTATCATATTTTTATTTTATTTCTGTTAACATCTATTGCTCAGCATCCACTCACTCTCATTAATAAAGAGATGTTTTGTTCATTTTACTTTTACTCACTCTCTGTTGTGTTTGTAGTAGAAAGTATTTTGTTTGTTTTTCCTTTTTTGTTTTGTTTTCAGAAGGTTTATGTGACCTTGTCAAGTCTTTTTTTCATACACACACACACACATATCCACTTTCATACAGAAGATGCTTGCTTTCTACATAAAGATTAGAGAAGGATTTTCTTTATGCCAGCATCTCTATTACGCGCTTATTGATCTCCCAACCAGAGTTGTTGGTTGGAAATAAAAATACACACACACAAAAAAGTGCGTGTGCAAGTGCTTTTAGGAATTTTAATGCTTAAACTTGTGGTTTATTTTTGTGTGTGTTGATTTTTTAAATACAAGTAAGTGGTCGTAGGGGCTTTGTTCAAGAACGATTTGTTTAAATATTCTGATTGAGTACATCCATGTTAAGTATTGTGTTTCTTTTTCTGTGTTTTTTTTTTCTTTTGTAGAAAATAATGTGTGTGTGCGTAGACGTATACGTTATTTTTATTTTTATTTTGATTTTTTTTTTTCTTTTGGAATATTTTTCCATTATGAAGTATGAGTAGCATGCACTTGTGTTTGTTTATCCATTTTGAATTGCTATTAAGTGCTTGTTAAGCTTTCTCTGAATTTCTTTAAAGTGATAAGAGGAATTCTTTTATAAAGAAGAAGAGTTTTTGGATAAAATCTGCCGAATTCGAGACTTTTTTCTTGGTATTTTGGTGGTTTCTCAAAAATGTGTTTTATGTAGTCGCTTTTAAAATGTAGAAAGTGTGACAAAAAATCTGTATTTGTGCATTCTATGACATTATCAGCCATTTTGCCTATCTTAG
This sequence comes from Sarcophaga bullata, assembly GCA_005959815.1. Classification (NCBI taxonomy): domain Eukaryota; kingdom Metazoa; phylum Arthropoda; class Insecta; order Diptera; family Sarcophagidae; genus Sarcophaga; species Sarcophaga bullata. The sequence continues at coordinate 319,727 of QOCX01000069.1, forward strand.
GTCTTATTAAATCATATTTGGCTTTAGAATTCATGCCGCTACCCATATGAAGTCCAACTCCAAAAGTTCACAAAGGAGCAAATATGCAAACTTGCAACGCAACTCAAATCTCCCTCTATAGTTAAATTAAAAAGCGAAATTATAGCTTCAGAGAGTTCTGAACTGATTGTGAAAAGTTCATTACATCAGGAAGAGGTGCCTTATGGTCTGGTTCGTGTACATTATGTCTGGAGATGTTAGACTGTATTTTTTGAAAAGATTCCGGGAGAACCGTAACAATCAATTCACAGCCTGCAATTGCAGATTATGAGCTAAAAGATATGTGTTCCAATAAGAGGTAAGGTTGAAGCATTTGAAAACGAAATATGTAAAGTTATCGTCAACTAGATACTCAGCGAAACGTGCAACAAAGCGATTGAAATTATCTAAAAAGGAACCACTTGCTGCAAACTATCCAGAGACGGTCATTTAATGACAAAGTTCAAGCATGTAAATGAAACAAAAGTATCACAAAATCAAAGCTTTATTTGGTTGTTATTGAGCCCTGGTTTTGAAATCGGAAAATAAATGAGTCTCTTATTTATTCTAATTTTTTTTTAATTTTTTACACTTTATTTGACCTTTACTTTCATTTTATTTGGACATTAATACCCCTAATATTGTATAAAAATTCATTAATTTATTTATTTTATTAAATTTTATCTATTTTCTATTATTTCAATACCTTTCCATATATTTTCCGTATAAAATACTTTTTAATACCATTTATAATTTTCATCAATTTCAACACAATGCAACCCTTTTCGTAATAATAACGTAACCTTTGTTTACACTAAAAGCATGCATGTATACTATAAACACTATAAACAACAGCACGATTGTATAAGTGCACGTATGTGTTGGTTGTTTATTTGTTTACATTCTTATGCTTGAGTAACAAACAAACAATACTTGTGAATAAGAATAAACAAAAACAATAGCAAAACTAACGTGGAATTTTGAATTCCACTCTCTCTCTCTCTCTCTCTCTCTCTGAACGTTGTAACTCAATTTTAGCTGTTGTTTGCTGTAGTTCTCTCTCCCAGTCTTGATTTTACAATCTGTGTGCTACTCAAATACTGTGTTTTTGCTTTTATACTCATGCATACTCCTTTGTTGTTTTTTTTATGCCGAAGGAAAGAATTGTTTTTGCTTTGCTTGTTACTTGTGCTCTGTTGATATTTGTTTTTGTGTACTGTTAAGTTCTATTGAGTATGAATAATATTCTGTGTTGGTTTCCCTGTATATTTTTTCTTTTATTGAAAAATACCGGTTTTTTGTCGTGTATTTTGTTGGTGTTTGTGTACGTACACAATACTTAGCTTAGCTTCATTATTTCAATTGTTTATTTTATTGTTCTTACTTGTTGTTGTTATTATTATTACTGTTATAAAAAGTAAGTTTGCAAAAAAAAAAAAATTTGTGTTTGTATTTGTTTTTGTCTCTCTCCTTAACAAATTCCCATTTCAGTTTAAGTTTATGCCTGTAATTGAAAGGTCGTGTATGTTAATTTCTGTTTTACGTGGTGAAATTTTGTGCGATTTTAAGTGGAGTGTGTAGCAAAGTGTGTGTGTGCTTTTTTTAGAAGAAGAAGAAAGAAAACAGTGAAAGCATAACAGTTAAAAGGATTTACGTGTTATTAAAGCAAATAAATTTAATTAATAATCAACGAAAATGCCAAAATTATTATAAAAACGAAAAACAACAAATTACTCACGCAATATAGAAATTCAAGTCAATTAAATTACGGGCCATAAAATATTTTATATTCGCCACTAAAAGTATAAGAAAATATGCCGTCGGTTTGTTTAACATACAAGAAAAAAAAATGTTAATGAATACAAAAGCATCAGAATTAATTAAAAGTTTATAAAAAAGATTTTTTAACCTTAATTAAATAAATTTTTTTTATACTAAGAAAAAGGTTTTATTTTCCAAACAAATAAAATATTTTTTTTTATTACAATCTCTGTTTTATTTTGGTTATTTTTAGCATTTTTGCTATTTTTATCTTTCAAAAGAAGAAAAAAAAACAAAAATTCAACCCCTAATCTCTATAATGTTATGTATACAGACTCTCTTATTTATCTCTTGCTTATGTTTGCTTCTTAAGAGATGTTTTTCAAGATTAATTTCTCTTTTAGTTGCCATGGCAATACAATTTTCTTTTTTCTGTTGAAAAATGTGTTAAAAATAGAGTTGGCGCTATTTTTAACAGTACTTCTAACTCAAACTCTCATTCTCTCTATCGCTCTCTCTCTCTCACTCTCTTCTTTTCATGAAAACTGTTTTTGTAAAGCATATTTTAAGGCTGCTGTAAACAATTTATTTTGTATTCTTTACATGTATATTGCTTTTATGTGATGTTGTTGTTATTATTGTTGCTTTTCTGTATTTGTAGTATAAGATGTGCGTGAAATGTGTTTGTGTTTTAAATTCTGCTGCTGTTGTTGTTGTTTTTGTTATTATTTAAGAAGCTATCAACTCTACCGCTTCTTTAGTACGTTTGCGTGGGCTACTGCGTCATTAGTGGTCTAGTCTCTGTACACATTTAACGTGTAATAATCATATATTTTGACTTCTCTTTTTTTTTGACGCATTGTTTTATAGCCATAATAATAATAATTTAATAAATTTGAAAAAATCAGAAAA
>QOCX01000069.1:327313-413286 GCA_005959815.1 Sarcophaga bullata
TTATTATTGTATGTTTTATTTTAATAATTTGAGCTTCCTTTAAATTATTTTTATTCAATTTTATTTTTTATTTTTTAATTTTATTTTTTATTTTCTTTATTAATTTTATATTTTTAAATATTTTTTTTTAATTAAAACTTTATTTTTAGATTTTTTTAAAATTATTTTCATTAAAAAAATTGTTTTTTTTTAATTATTCTGTTATTTGTTTATTAAATTATTAATTAAAAATATTATTTTTAAATTTATTTTTAAAATTTAAAATTTATTTTTTAATTTAAATTTATTTTTAATTTTAATTTTATTTCTTTAATTTATAATTATTTTTCTTTATAAATTATGTTTTACATTTTAATAGTTTGTATTATTTTATTAATTTTTTTATGTATTTCCTTATGTTTATATTTAATATTTGAGCCTTTAGGTGATGCCATTATATTTGTTGCATACTTTTAAGTGATTCCACCATTTTAATTTTTTCTATGTTTTAAAAAATGTTTTCTCGCTTCAGTGTTACTAGAGTCACCTAAAAGTATTGTTCATGGTACCTCATGGTTTGATATGTGTGTAATAATATCATCAAAAGCAATATTTTAAAAGAAGAATTTTAAAAAAAACTCTACCAAAAAAGATATCAAATTCAACGTGTTTGTTTGTAAGAAAAAGAAAAAAAAAGAAAAAAAAGAAATTAAAAAAAAATTAAGAACAAAAGTTAATTAAGAACCATGCCTTTTGGTCGTAAATCACCATTTGAGGCCTTGGCCTTACCTGGTGTTATGTTGGCCTACAAATACAGTCAATTTCGCCAGCGTCGACGTGAAGCAGCCAGTCGCCGTGTTACCGAACGTGAATTATCAGCTTTGCATCATAAAATTGTAAGTATTGTAAGTTGACAGTTTTTTTTCTAAGCTTTTTAATTAAAAAAAATTTAGAAATAAGTTTAAATATAAGACAATACATATATAAATAAAGACAAAGGCAAGGTAATTTCCAGCCATATGTTGGTAGAGGCTATAGACGATAAGAATCGGACATAATCTATAGCGTGAATCCAGTTAGAAAATCTTTCTTCAGGAGTATAACGATACCTGTTTTATTAAAGTGACCTTTATATCTGAATTTATAGCACCTTTCATTAGGGCCTTGACCTATAACGCCACTGTATGTGTATGTACCTTACAGCTTATGGCTATTATAAATTAATTTTGTTTTTAAAGTTTATTGAAGCGTATACCTTATAAATTTAATAAATAATTAACAATGCTTGATTGAAAGAAAAATAAATTTTATTTGCAAATTTTTCACTGAGTCACTGTAGCATAAATAATTCATTTCAATAATAAATTAAACTCAAACACACATACACTCACAGCTACACAAATTTTAAACAATTTTCATTAAACTTTCTAAAGAAATATCACTTCCAGTTGAAGAATTTTGTTTTTACAGTGAATTTAAATTAAAATTTCTTTAATATCCTGCAAAACAAAAACAAAAAAAAAAAAAGAAAAATTTCTGATAAAAATTTAATTTAAAAATAAAAGCCATAAATAATCATACGGTGGCACTGTCTAAAATACAATACACATACACACTTTAAAACACATACGTATACTCATAAACAGTTAAGCATCTTTTCTGTTATAAACAAAGAGAGAGCAAAAGGGCAAAAAGAAACCACCACTAGTGAGTTTCTGAGTCTCATAGCTTTAATGAAATTACGGAAATACCAATACAAATGAAAATGAACACATAAGCCCTGCAGAAAGAGCGAGAAAGAAAGAGAGAACGAGATAGAGAGAAAATACTTAAAGATGTTAAAGGTGCTGGCGGTGCTATTATCTTATCAAGTAAATACGGAGAAAAAGAAAAAAAAATCCAATAAAAACAAGCAAAAACGAAAGAGACAAAATCATCAGCAACAGCTACAACTACCGTTATACTTATACCGTTACAGGTTTAAATAAAAAAATTAAAGGCTAACTTACTTAATATAAACAAACACACTCACTCACCCAAGTCCACTCACACAGTCACTCACTCTGTTTTTTTTTATAAGACTCTTGTGAAAGAGACATGCATAAACCAATACACACACATGTCTTGTACATACATCCATATGTACATATGTGCATATGGTGGCCTCTGTATGGTTAAGGCTAAAGGTCAATATTTTTTTTTTGTTTTCTTTATCGTTTATTGTTTTTGCTTTGTATAGTCAGCCATAATGTGGTAGAAAATTAAATTTTTAAAGCCTAATAAAACAGCCACAATAGCCTTAAATAAACAGATGAGTCTCACAGCTTGATAAGTGACTGAAGAGTAAGAGAAAGAGAGAGAGAGAGAGAGAGAGACAAAGGCATGAAAACACATTTAAAAACAATATAATCATGATGATATTTAAGTGGTATCAACAAAAGATTTTTATTTCATATTTTTTTAATTTTTTTTTTCATTTCTTTTGCTTCTTCCCTCTTTTTGTTTTTAGGCTGTGAGCTGGAAAAAGGAAAATATTTTTTTTTATTTATTTTTTTTACAATAACAAGTGGCACTTGTGTTGAATTACTATTCAAATTATAAAATGAACAGGGTTAGCCTATAAGTGTTACAATTTTTAAAATAGCCAGCTCAGTAATTCAGAAGTAGATTAAGACAGAAACTAGATTGTTTACTGGCCATTGCAAAATTGAAAGAAATCTTGCCAAGAGGAGCCATCGCTTCAAGTCCAATATTTAGATCCGTCATGAGAAAAATTAATCCTCAGAATGCATACGCGGCACCTTATTTACTTATATACCTACTTACTGACTGAATTAGTCATAAAAAACCCTTTAGTCAAGACCACAACCTAGCTTTTCACACACATTTTTTCCATGAGTGGCGAAACATACAGTTTAACGTCAACCATGAAAGGCAGAAAAGTCGAAGATATCCTCCAAGCAAGAGTCTATGCCATGGAAGGATGTGCTCTATTCAATTTGGATAAGAATTACAAAAGACAGAACATAACAATACTATCTGATAGTCAGGCCGGCTGTTATGAGGTTACCTCCTCTGCTGGGTCCCAGGATATATAGGAATGAGCAAACGAGCTGGCGAATAGGATGGCTTCCACTTTACTGAAAGGATCCTTTTCAGCAAAAAGTAAAATAAAAAGGAAAAAAGGGAAAATATGGAAATTCTCTGCAATGAACAAGCAAATGAACTTATAAAGAAAGGAGCTTCCCCTAAACTAATGGGGCTAGGCCTCTTCTATGGAGTAGAAACGGATGTTTCGACGGATTGTTACGCAGAAAAAAGAAAAATAAAGAGAAGCAAAGACTCTTCTCAAAGCGTTGACGTAATCGCATCTTTCGCTAGGAAATTACAATAGAAGGAGATCTGAATCAAGCAGCAGACTATCCAGCAATAACCTGAGGTTGGTAACCACTTTTTTGAGTGTAGACACTATAGGCTCAGAGTAGGTTTATTCAGAATGGCAATTGTATTGTGCCCAACATGAAGATTCTGTGACGATGGGGAAGAATTATCGAAATTATCGTTTTTGGGAGCATATCATGAACCAGGCAAGGAATTTTGTTTGTGGACACCGAAAAGCATGTTGAAAGTAGGCGGAATAAAAGGCTTGGAGGTAATATTATAGGGGTAGCCTATACATTTTGAGGAGAGTATAATGGAACGTATTGTCGAAATACTCAGGCATCTATGTCTAGAATATCGACTCCTTTACCTGTTTCGGTAGAGTAAAAAGCAAGACTGGTGGCTGTCAGGTAAACATTAATGGCAGAATTTACAAACCACACTTGGATTTCTACTTACGACATTGAGAGTTGTGGCCCTGAAGCATACATCGGTAATGGAGATTTGAAACGTAGCCTTACATACCAAATGTAAATGAAGTGCCTTGTAGAACTTCTCAAGCATTTCACAAGCATATTTTGCTTATTTTTCTGACTCTTTGGCCAATAAATGACCGCCATATATGGCGAGCGTATATTCTCTAAAAACTTGCAATTCGGAGGAGGAAGTGCTCTTAGATTGGTTGTGTTCTTAGAAGGGCAAGGGAAGATATTGCTGAAGTTAACCATGAATGGAGCCAAAAGACCACGGTACATCGGGATGTGGACGTACCAAATAAAACTAATTGCTAAAGACAAGAAAACTAGGAGAGGATTTATCAACGTTTTATTTTGTTCTACTGGAACTTACAACACTCATGTAAATAACGGACTCTTGTATGACAACAAATTTAATTCTTACCACCAGCAGGGCCTGTGTTTATCAATATTTATTTGGAATTTTCTTTTTTCTATTTTTTTTTAAGCACAACCAGGTATTTATCTTTGGAAAATAAGTTTTTCTTTTTAAATTTTTGATTTATTTACTCCGTAGAATATATTGCCAGAGATTTTCTCTGTTTCTATTTCTCTATTTTGCAATATTTTAGCCTTGTTCTTAACGTAATTGAATTTGGTGGCTCGAATAATATTTCTAGCTTTAACAACGTCCATGTATCTCGGTGTGTATAAATTATAGGCTTTTACAACAGCAATGTAAATAACCTTGACTTCAAAATTAAACCCAAAAAAAAAAAGAAGAAGAAGAAGAAAAAGATTGTTTTTCCAAGAAAAATTTAAGACTGCCATGAAAATATTACGAAGAAAATAATCATAAAAAAAGAACGAAAGAAAGAAAAATGTTTTTATTTTTTTTTTATTTAATTTTTATTTTTCTATTTCTTTTGATTTTTATTTCGTTTTCTTTTTTTTATTATGTTGTTATAAAAGTAGACATTCGGTAGCCGTAAAAAAAAAATTCAGTGGCCCTTTGCCATTTGGCTTAAAACTTAAACTCATATTTTTAAGCCTTTTTCTACGACGTTTTTGTTTTTCTTGTGTAAAAAAAATAAAAAAAAAATCATGAAAATAAATTTGAAAACAGCAAAAAGGAATTTCATATTTTTGCTTTTTGTTGTTGGTTTTGCTTACCATAAAAATTTTTTTAAAATAATTTCTCCAAAATATTTTTGCTTGCATTGGCTTTTTTTTTTTTTTTTGATTTCCACTCGCCGATAAAAACCTAAGACAACACCCCACCCACCACCGACAAACGTTTAGAAAAACCTTTTTTTCTTGGCTGATTTATGGCCATAAATCTCTGTCTTAAAGTTTGCCACATCAATAGGTCACCAAAAGTAAAATTTTAAAACAAAAAAAAAAAAAAATTTTTCCCTTTTGGTCTCCTTGATTAAGTTGGCTTTTGTTTGCCAATCTCATTTGAAAATAAGTTAAGAACACTAACACAGTGACAATGACAATTTATGACAGGTAGTCAGTGTCTTTTCTTAAGTTTTCTTTGGGTTTTATTACCACAAACGTTAGTTTTTCAAAATTGTAACGCCCTGCAGCGTATGATTAATATTTATGGAACCAAAAATCGAACCCAATATTACTCATACGCTCCGTGGTTACAATATATTAAGGTTTTATGCGTTTCTTGTGGAGGAGAGCAGTGATATCAGCTATCAGCTGTTTAATATCTCTCATCTCAAGAGTCATTTATTTAGTGAAAGATTTGCCTATTACGTATAGGCATCGTTTAACACTCAAGAAAGGCGTAAAAATAGTTAAATGAACTTCGAAAGTAGTGCCTTCTACGTGGCTACTTTTCAACCATAACAGTGTGATTATGATCTTAATAAAGGATCTATTGTGCAAGGAATTAGGGAGATTAGAAAGAAATTTGAGCAGCCAGAAAGCATTATTACTTTGGTTACAGCCGAATATATTTCATTAGAGAAAATCTGGAACATAATCAGAATTTCTGAACTCCATAGTGTTGTCAGCAGTTTTGCCTAGCTTGATAGTTCATTGTGGTGTATTTAGTATTACGATTTACACCTGCGTCAACTAACTCTACAAATAAAGCTGGCTGATCACAATAGCACAGTGAAAATACAGTGAACTGTAGTCCACTTATACTTTATAGGACTGACAAGCATTAGAATGCCTAGCACCTGGTATGCATCGAGAAGTCTCATAGGTTGCAATATTGAGTTTTGAAGATTCATTGTCCTTATCACAGTTTCTGCATGTTGTGTTCGAAACAACTACCATTCTGATTAAGTGTTTTTAAAGTCCACACAGCCCTGTCATAAAGACGGTTACCAATCTGAATCCTTTTAGTGTAATTTCCTGAAAGAGATATGAATGCCACAACTCCACTTGGTTTGAGAAGTGTCTTCGCCTCTCTTTAGCTTCCTTATTGTGGAGCATCATTTCCCAATGAGAGGTTGCCACAACAGGCAAAATTGTTTTATAAGAGGCTCCGAACACAAGTAATAGTTTGGTAAACCTTATGGTATGGCGGTGTCATTTCTTATTGTGGACAATCATTTTCCAAACATTCGTTCTCACTCTACAAAAGGGTTCTTGTCTCATACCTCTCCTCCGCTTGCTTGCCGAGAATTTTCTTATAACCTGGAATTCAGCAGATGTTGACCTTATTTTGTGTGCTAAGCCGATTCAACTTCTCTTTACAGTCTTATAGTATCTTCGATTAGAGCAGTGTAGTCTAACCATTTATAATGCCCTAGATATGCTGATTGAGTGCTTAACAGGGCTCTTAATGCTGATTTTTCGAACATAATTGTTTTCATCGATGATGCCCATTTCTCATTCGGAGGTTGCCACAACAGGCAAAATTGTTGCACAAAAGACTCCGCGAAGAGATAAACGATTGTGGGAAAGCCATTGCATTGAAAAACAAGTGATAGTTTGATAAACATTACAGTCTGGAGGTGTCATTAGCTTTGTTTTTAGAAAACGAGCTCAAAACAGCGATAACAGATGCCTAAAAATAAAGATTATGATATAGGCGGTATATGGCTGCAACAAGACATACGATCAAGATTGTATCGTATAAGAGACATGGCAGACCATGGCGCTTAATCCATATGGACATGCAACTTGAAAACATGCTATCCAAACGCTACAATGTGCAGATTTCGGCATTCAAAATAGAGTGCTTACTTAACTATCCACCTTAAATTTAAATCTCGTCTGGATTATTTTCGGTTTTTGGTGACAAATTGTCTCCATTACTGCCTTAGAGAATAATATTACGATGCAAGACCTTATGTGGCCTGATCTAACCCCCTATAATTTTATTTTTCTTTTGTTCTTTTCAAATTTCCGTTTTAAATTGTTTTGCGAAAAAGCAAAATAAAAGCAAATCTCATGGGCTATAAAAAGAAAATTGTTGTTAAAAGTTAAATATGTTGTGTAGACAACGTGAGAGAAAAAAATCCCCTAAAAAGATGCACCATTATTTTACAAATATTGTAGCGAGAGTAAGCATATGTGCTTGACTTTAAATATGTAGTATCAGATGGTGTTTTAAAGAAAAAGGGCTTAAGAGACAAAAATGCAGAAATTGTGTAGCATTTTAAAATATTTTTAGCAATAAAACGAAAATCTTGGCTGTTTAAATACAAATTATAGAAACATACTTTAGGGGGCACTTTTGAAAAAATTTCACAGTCTACCTTATTCTCAAGAGTACAAACATGTATGGAGGCTTCCAGTGAGTCCATAACAGACCTTTTCACAAGTCCAGTCTTCCCTACTTGGTATTCTAATGTTTTAGACTGGTTTCAAACAGGCTGTAATCAATTTCACTTAGAATCTAAGCTGTATATGAAAAATAAACATTTATTTGCATACTTTTAGGAGTTTAAAATTTATAAATTTTGCCTGTTAAGCTTTTATTTACTATCTGGCGATTCACATATCCTTTTTAGATATTCTGTACTCAACATAATGTTGTGTTGATATCTATTGTCCTTTGGGATTACTGCTCCTCGCTTCCGCTCCCTAGAATTTTTCCATATTTTTTAAGATTTCTTTCTTGCTTTCTTTCTTTCCTTCTACTTGGGTACTAAAATACCCCAAAAAAAATGAAATCATTTTAGATTTAACGATTACATATGATGATATCAGGCTCTGTTTGTTTTTTTATAACACAAGTTTGTACAATACTTTGAAATAATAACGGAAATCCTTGCCTATCTTTAGGAGCCTTTGAAATGTAAAACTAACATAGTAATAAATTTTTTAAAGACTTAATAAGAGTTAAAAATACAGATTTCTGTAGAAAAAAACCATGTCAAGTGAGGAATAAAAATGGATTTTAAGGAATATAAAAAAATTAACATAATTTAGGGGGCTCAAAGAGAATAAAGTGTGATTTTAGGGGTAATACTTTTGTTTTTACAAGATAGTTTGAGTCAAAAATAGGATTTTATAAGAGTTCTTTTATTTATTAAGAGTACAACATTAAAATACGAAATTCATTTGTACATGGTTACTGTACGTTCTTTGAATAATAATGATAATAAAGCAACTACTGGGTGTCTAAACAGAGTATGTTCCCTTTAAATGCTATACAAGAATTTTAGTTCCCTGCAGAGAAGATAGCAAGACATGCAATAATTATTCCCCTTTATTTCAACTCTCAAGAAAGTCATCCAAATATTCACTTACAGATCCAGATCACGCATCCACGCTAGAATCTTTTCGGAACCGTTAAACCAATCGGTCCATGAAGTGACAGTTCAAACCCCAGGTCAGACATTTCCAGCAAAACGAAATATGAAAAAATATTTCTTCTGCGACTTTCTCTTAGCAGATTTCTGTCAAGAACTCGGAGAACGAATAAAATTGCCATGAAAATTTCATCAAAAATCTATCGTTCGGAAACGACTTTAAGCTAGAGGTCCCTTCACTCATGTAAAAAAATTAACACACACAACAAAAGTGGTGTGAGAAGTTAGATCGTAATCCTATCTGAAGTGTTGCAATGACAATTCATACATACATAATTGGCCACGATTCCCTAGAGGGAAATATGTTTACATACCAGACAAATTGACTTAATCGGAACAGAATCAAAGCACTGGCCTATATGAATACCTCATATTGACTTCTGCAGTATCTATGGTGATAAGGAAGAAAGAGAGACCAAAAGCGGCTGTTAGGTAGCTGAGACAAAGTCTGTCGACAAGTATTTCAAGAGAACTATAAAAAGCGACTAGAATTCCACTTTTAATAAATAAATACCTCACAAGCTTCTGTCATTTTCGAATAGAAATATGGACCCAGTTGTTTAGGGACCAGACAAATCTACTTCTATATTTGATATGTGGAACTCTATCTTAGGAACTCCACAGCGTTCATTGCAAGACTGTAGATTCTGTTGCATTCGCCTTATAATCCAAACCTTGTACCTCCAAACTTCCATTTCTTTCAACCTAAGCAAAATGAGTACAATAAACTTGCTTCACAATGGTATAATGGAAAATATTAGCATACTTTAAGGCGCGTAAACCATATAATGCTAGAAGAATGTACGAAATGTCCTAATGTTGGTCAATATTTCAAAAAAAGGACTTTACTGTACCAATTGCTTGACAATAAATAACTAAACTTTGGTGGAAATCCATTACTTTTTTAAGTTTTCTTCGTAAAATTGTTTTAAAACACCCTAAAGTATATTTCAGTTTTTTCTTTCTGCAACAATAGACGGCAATTAATCGTATTTCGTTTTCAATAAATCTTTAAAACTGTTTCACTTGCACATTTCATGCAATTATAAAATATGATGACATTTCTGGTATTAATTTAATTGTATATAAACTGTGTTACTGTATGAGTGTGTATGTGTGTAAGCCACAAAATGTTACACACAGAAATAGTTAAGGAAATACTTTGCTGACCTGTTATATAATGTATGGTTTATTTAATATGTCCATGCTGTTGTGTGTTAGCCAACTTAACTAAATGCCAATTACATTTTTAGCTTAACAAAGAACAACAAAAGAAACACATCCATACACACACACACACTGCATACATATACATTCAACGACAGCTGCTCATTTATTTAACAACGCACGTAGTACTCTACAGTGAACAAAAAAAAAAAGAAGAGAAAAAATATTCCGTGTGTGTATGGGTGTGTGCATAAAAGTTTTTGTCACATGTTTAAAGTTGAAAAGTTTTATAGTCTTTCTTGTTGTAGCCTTATCTACAGGACACACACAAAGTATTTTTTTTTATATTCTTTGTCTCAAACACATTCTCATACACACACACAAACACCACTTTGCCTTAACAACAGCAAATTGTGGCACATGTAAGCTATAGGCCAATAAGACTTTGAGGATTGGTTTGCAAAAAAAAAAATGATATGATAAAAGGCAGGGAGAGGAAGAAAGAAAAAACTGGAAAATATATATAAATATACAGTTAGCTGTTGTATTTGTTGTAAAAGTGGCATTTTTAAAATTTATTCTCTTTATATGGCTGTAGGTATACTTCGTTTAGAGGCATACACTTGCAGGGACAGTTAATTAAAGACGGCATACTTTCAGGGGCTTTAGAATATGTTTTAAAACGTGGTTTTTAATGAAGCATCAAAAAGGCATTAAAATTTAAATGAATAATTTTTATAATTCGTAACTAGTCACATAATCAAATCAATTTTTTAGCGTTCATGACATGTGTGAAATTTTATAAAAAAATTCCATATATTGGCATACTATTCCATATATATACTCTTGCTGGCAAATAACTTGAAATGAGATAAGATAATAGCATATTATTTAGAGATTTATGGTTTGTAACGAAAACTCATTGTGATTCGTGACATGTCACAGTGAAAGGATTACTATTCTTAAAATTTTCGAGCAAGATTACACAGTTTTTGTTTCCTATATTGAAGAAAATTAATTCTGGCAAATATTTTTTTTTTTTTTGGAATTCGTGACATGTGTTTACAAAAAATTTAATTCTTGCATAATATTTCACTAAATAATTAAAATTTTGAACAACAATAACTTTCCAAATAGAGTAACACGTATTTAAAACTAATTTCTGAAAAAATTCTACATAATTCGCGACATGTTAGAAGGAAAATCCATATTATTTTAAAATATTTTGAACAGAAATATATAAATTAACTTGAAAAATTAAAATAAAATGTGTATTTAATCAAGTTAAGTAAAGATATTTCTACAATTCCTGAAATTCTTTTGAATTTCGTAACATGGGTCTCTGAAAAATTAGTTTCTTATTAATTTTCCAGTAAAATATGGTCCTTTAACAGAAAGCATAAAGTTTAAATAAAAGTTCATATATTTACAATCCAATTTTAAAATATTTTATTGTGATTCGTGACAGGTCAAACAGAAAATTTAATTTCTTTTGAAAAAATTTTCCACGAAAAACTAAAGATTTAGTTTCTAATATTGAAAAATGGCTATTTACCAAAGTTTTCTTTGGCATTCGCGACATGTGAAAATGAAAAATAACTCATCATGTGGCTCTTTAAAAGTCCAGGACACTGGCCTCTTAAACCTTCCTTTGCTTTTAATTTATTTACTTCACAACATGTTCTTTTTTGTATTGTTTTGTTTTTGGTTTTATTGCATACTTTAGTGCGTTCATTCAAAACGTCGTTTTGCTGCCTAAAAGTATGTTTCATTTAATTTAAACAATAGTTTTACAAATTGTTATCCAAATACAATTACGCAAATGTGCCACAAAATGGCATAGACAGTAAATAAACAAAATTTGAATGCAGCAAACAAAAGGCCAATTACACAAGACAAAACGTTTCGCAACACAAAACCAGAGAGAAAAAAGAGGAGAAAAAGGAAATGCACAGACATTTAATTGATAGGGATGCCAAAGAGGGAATAAAAAAGGCTTTTATCGCATCGTTGTTTCCTAAGCCGTAAGGGAACCAATTTTAATCGTCCATAATATTGGGTACCAAAAATTCTTCTCTTTAAGGTTTTTAAATAAAATTTGTTGCATAGTTGTCGGGGTAATTATTGGGCACTGCATTTTGGGTACTCATGGCAAACGCAATGTTGTTCTCCAGCTACTATAGAAACAAGGGTTAAATGGAAGTTGTTCTTCAGCACTTGGTGTAATGCCCAGCTTTAAGTCGCAGTAAAGCATGAAAAACCTTATTGACCTACCAACCCGGGAATCTGAATATTTTCATAAGAAGCTTTGGATGGTTCTAGACTTAGGAAAAATGAAAAACTGTGATATTAAAATGGTCCACATGCAGCCGTAACTGTACCAATCTTTAAAGTACTTCCAACCTTATTAAAGCGTCAAACTTAGTATAACCACCTTTTTACTTACTTTCCTAATTGCTTATTACATACCTCTAGTCAGGATAACAACCTAGCTTCTCACCTTACCCATGTAATGTTGCTTATTTCATTCAAGAGTGGCGGGATCTACAGTTTAACCCTTGAATCCAAACGGTAGAGTTTTGAGGAACTTTTCATTGACAATTTTAGTTACTTGCAGAGTTTTTTGCCTGAAGACTGCTGGGAGAGGAAGTCGTCGAAAGAACCCACGAACTGTTGCCTAATAAGATAGCACACTACCTACAACGGTTCGGCATTAAAATATTGTGATTCACAATGACTTCTATTTTAAACTGCTGTGTTTAGATATGATTTCTCTTATGGCCAGACTGTATTACAGTGGTTAATAGTGGCTCTTCTTTGTCTTTCATAGCCCGACTTAATGAAAATTGTGCTGCTGCTCAAGTTTTATTTAATTTTTTAGATTTTTTTTTTTTTAATTTTCAAGAAACAAGGAATTAATTAACGAACAGTTTGTCTTAAATTCTGCAGATGACCCACATACTTAATACTAAAACTAGCACAAAAAACCATTGCAGTCATTAGCAGCTGACATTTCCCGTTTGCTTACGCTATACTATGCGGCTTGCTTTTTCTATTGCCTGTGGTTAAGGAAGCATTATTTTGCGTTACACACTCTAAAAACCAGTTGTGTTTCTGTTTTCAATATTTCTATTCTCTTTATTTCTATTCCTATGCCTTTTTTCTTTTATCTCTTTACACTTTTTTGATGCTGCTACACTTCCGTTTCCTTTAGAAATTCTCTCTTTTTTTTCTTTTTCTTTTTTCTTCCTTTTTTGCCTATTTTTTGTTGTCGGGTAATCCTTCTTTTTTGCTATCAATAGATAAGCAATAGGAGAAGGCTAGCTACTGTAAAACATTTTTCTTTTCTTTGGAAAAAGAAACGAAAATAGAATAAAAATGACGAGATAAGCAAAAACTATTGTGTGTGCGTTTTTTACAATACAATGCTGCCTGCCTGTATATTGAAGGACATAAAATAAGCCTGCTTTGACACGAGGCCTATACATATAAAATAAATTCCTTTAATAATGGCAGCTCAGATTAAGACCATAAAGCCTGTTATATAAATAAAAAGGAAAAAGGATTACAAACGTGCTGTTAATGTTCTCTGAGTGGGGAAGAAAAAAATGGAAAGAAGAACGAAAAGAAATTTGAATTATTAAAGAAATTTTCTATGGAATCTACTAAATTAAGGCAAATTCCTTATAAAAGCCTAATTAAGTCTTAAAATGTTATCAGAAGGTCTTAAGGATTCTAATAAAACGATTTCTAATGGGAACAGATGGCTGCCTGTTATTAATTTTGAAAGAAAAATAACAACAAACCCCTCATAATCGATACAAATTAATGAAATTTCTCGAGGGCATGATGGATTCTCTCCATTTCTCTTAAAGGAATTAAAAAAAGTAAGCGGCAGTGTAATGTTCTTAAAGTATGCTCCTCCCTTTATTTAATAATTTTTTTTTAAATTTGAAAGGACTAAACAATATGCAGGATTTTTACTATTGTATGCTCAATAGTTTCATTTTATTTTAAGCATCTGATAAAAATTGTTTGTTTAAATATGTGATAAAATGTTTTTCAATACAAATTGTAAATAAAAATCATTGTGTAAGCAGCGGAAATTGTGATAAAACATCCGTTTCCGTTATCACAAACCTCAAAGTTAATGCTTTTGTATGTTTTTCTTTTTTTAATTTTGTAAAAAGCAAGTTTTGCAAAAAACTTAACAACAAAACAAAATATTATTCATCGAAACCCTTATAAAAATTTAAATTTTTAACCCTTTTAGTACCAATTAAACCTTAAAGTCCCAAAATTTTTTAAAGCTTTTCAAAAAAAATTTTAAATAAAAGGGTTTTAAATAACACACATGCACATACCAATACCCATACAGACACTCATAATATTATAACAGTTTAAAAACAATTTTTGTGTCATTAAATGTCATTAAAAAAAAGTAAATTTTCCTCCAGCAGCCTGAATAATAATTACAACCAAAACTAGAGACAAAGAAATTTGGGTTATTATGTGGTAAATATGAGGTAGGGGAAAGAGGAGTTTGCCTAATAGCTTATGGTTATTGAAATGTCTTTGCAAAGACCTAACATTGTCCGATGGACAGTATCCACTTCGATTCTTTTATAGATGTCCTGACAGGAAACATTGGTGTTCGCAAATGTAAGAGCTGAGGTATATTTAAGTGTCTACTCCTTCAAGGGGACCATCAGACAGTGCAAGCAACTGCGTATTTTACATATTTATCGTCAAAGATTTCATTGTACTACAACGGTGTAGTAATAAAGTGCTCATTTTCAAACCCAAATAATAATTTTACCCGGAGAAAGCAAATCAATTTTCACTACGGTTTTAGAATTTATGAAACTGCTAGGCTTCAATCCTCTTCAAATAAGGAAAAGGATTATTATGTATTCTCGATCGTAACTGAATGGCTGCCATGTCCATGACATTAGAAGCAATTGCGTAAAATGTCATTTGCCTAATCCAATACTGGCAAGCGATCATGGAGATGCTTGTTAGAAGAAGGGCAATTAGCACTTAGTGTCGTTTTGATGCTTAATACGGCAATAACATCCAACTGTGGCTGACATCGCACAGCTGTAGAATTACCAAATTGGTTTCCAAGCTGCCACAGCTTTTAGCATCGTTGTAAAAGACCTTTATAGGATGTGCTATACTCTCTTGAATACAATTGCATCCAAGTGGCATCCACACAATTATATATAATAGGGTGTCCAAGTCCAAGAATGCTAAATAAATTGTCTAAAGCTGTTGAATAAATTATTTCCTTACATTCTACCACGTGATAGACTCATAATTCTAGGTGGGATGGGTCAATATACGTAATCTCGAGAATTTTCTAAATTAGATGCGTCAATACACGTTGTCCTGCGAAGTGTTCGCTATGACCTGTTCATTAGACCCGATTGTTAAGCATTTAATTAGGACGAGGCCTATTGATGTTAATTATGGAGTTCTTAGTTCCGTCTCATGCTTTAATGCGAGTAACAGATAGTTTCCTACACTCTCGTAGACTCGCAATCTCTGCAAGAATCATGTGAGGGCCCCTTGTCTACGTTCATATCATAGCATAGTAACCTATGTAGGGAATTTCCCACCTTCGATTAAAATTCAACCAGCTTAACCAAGCATTCTTTGAATTCTCAGTAAGAAATTATTAGCCTTAGAAGTCGCTCTGCTTTTATTTGCAAAAAATTCTCAGAAAGTTAGAGAAAATTCACATCAGCCATCCTGATGGAAATAGCTTTTTCTGTTAGAAGATCTTTATAGTTGGTAACTAAGGGAAGAGCTTCAGCATTGCGTCTCTAGCCACTTGCCATACATGCCAGTAATTTTAAAGATTAAGCTTCTCTGCAAAATAAAAAAAGAATTTTTGTAGAGACCACAGTAAGTGTAATCTATTATAACAGTGTTGGTTGTACTTTTTCATAGTAAGCCATCAGCAAACAACGCTCACAGGCTACAGTTTAAAAAAAAAGGAGGTGCTAAAAGACCAGCTCAAGCATTTTATTTTTTTCTTTTCCTTTTTTTTTAACATTTAAAAATATTTTTTCTAAAAAAAAATGTTCCTTCACACCATCTTTTTTGCTTTTTTTTGTATCCATTTTCTCCGAATACCACAGCTTTTAAAAACCATTTAAAACCTATAATTTTCAATAATTACACTTAAACACTGTAATTGTTTTGCAAATGCCAAATCCAAACAGTGGATAATGGCCGTAAATGACAAAAAAAAAAAAAGAAAAAATGAAATTTTATTTCCCTTCAATAAATTCAATTAAAACAGAAATATTCCTTCGCAATTATTGGCACCAATTACACGGGCATTAAATTAAAGCAGCCACTGTCTCTGTTTCGTATTTCCTATAGCCTTAGCATAGCCATTGAAATGAAAACGTATTTCTATGTTCATAACTATACGTCAGCGTATGTCCAAAATGTGCTCATGTATATGTGACAACTCATTTACACTTATCATGAGAAACTGTAATTAGGGAATTCATGCACAAATTTCATATACCAATACACACGCATACACACACACACACAGGCTTTTATTTTCCTACGAACAAAACACGAGCACACACGCCTTGTTTCTATTTAATGTTGCTGTTGTTTTGTAGATTGTTTTGTGGTTTCTCTTGAAGTTGTAGTTGTAGTAGTAGGCAACGGTAGCAATAGCAGTTGTTGTGAATCACAAAAATTCATTTGTAATTGCTGAGTAATAGTAAGAGAGATAACATTAGAGAGACAAACCAATACAGTGGTGGATGTGAGTATTCTAGAGCAATGGCATTCAAAATGAGCCACCACACTTACACTAAAGTGAGTGTGTGTATAATGATTCACTATTTTTTCTTCTTCTTGATTATTGTTTTTATGGCTGCCATTGTTTTCAATACATTATTAATGCTGTTGCTGTTGTTATTGAGCTCTTAAATCGTGTGAGCATTATTAAGGTGGATGTAAACAGTGAGCAATAAATGATTTACTAGGGGGAAAACTAGCATCTGAAATAAGGGGAATGTAGGAAGGTAAGGAGAAAAATATCCATGGTTTTTATTACAACTTTATTCATTTGCATTTGCAAAGAAGGATGGAAAAATTTAATTCAACTTAGAATCCATATTAGAAATCTCATGAGCATCATAACTAGAAGCTGATTCAAGTGTTCTTGCTCCACCAGAACGTGAAAACTTTATAACAACTGCTACCGAAGCTGCAATGATAAGAAATAAGGAAAGAACACTGCATATCATCTCTGCCAGTACTATATGCGGCATTCTCGATATATATTTGAACACCCAGGAACCTTTGTCTACATAATAAGTCATTAGAACCCTATAGTCAGGATAACAACCTAGCTTCTTATACCACTGATGTTATCTATGAGTGACGGTATCTGCTGTTAACATCGACTGCGAACGACAGTTATCGTAAGAAAGTTTTCATGGCCATTTTTATTTACTTTCAGAGTTTTTAACAGAAGACTGCTGAAAGAAAGTGGCCGAAAGACAATTTTTCTTTCATATTTCATTTTGTTCGAGGTATCTGAGCTTGGCTTTGAACCACATGTTCTTGCTTCATCAGCCTACAAGATTACGGCATCGTAAATCTTGTGCTGTACGAAATATACAAGAAATAATAACCATAATTGGCTACCAGAAAATCTCCTTTATTTATCAAAATGGAAAGCAATTGAAAGTCTCAGTTAGCTAGAGACTACTAACCACTTCAAACACACCGGCGTCTAATGGTGAGATGCTTACAGAAACATTGACTAAGTATTGCAATAGAAGGCCCTATAAATTTCTATAATCAGACATTACTTTCGTTACAGTTCAGTAGACTCTGTAGGATAGTTATTATCATAAAACATTAGCCTAACCAGATGTGAATGACATTGTAGCTCCTGTGCTGCAAGGATCTGTATTCTCTTCTCGATGATTCCAAGTCTATTGTCCGCTGACTAGTTAATCGATATTGCATTTGTCAGTTGATAGATGCATCTCCATAATTGAATACTTAATGTTTGGTCTGCAGTTAAAGATATCCTCTAACGCAAGACGTTCTGTAGCAATCGAAAGTAATGCGTTTTGCTGATTAAAGCGGTTGGTTTGGATAGACAAGACTGTCCCTAAGCTCTAACAGAGCAGATATTGCTAAAGTGCTGCTTAAAACTCAGTTTTGCCTACTGAGACATTACAACAGGGGCACTAATCTACAGTTTTATTCGTTGCTTTTGTTTAATTAAAGCACCGCTAATGCCAGGCCAGTATTATCCAGTCATCACGAAATTTTCTTTCTAGCTCAAAGCATAGCATAACAGTACTTGGAATAAACATCATTTGTTAACCAGATTTTAAGTCAATAAATAGGCAGGAAGTGGGTTAAGTAGGTTCTTCTTGCCGCCTTCCACAATCGTCTGGAAATCACTCTCTCTTCCACATTTGCTTCATCTTTCACAAGGACTAATATGAGAACTAAAAAACAAACTCCTCTTAACATGCCTTAACAGTGTGGTCATCAAATGGTTAAGGTCGTTAGTTGGTCATAATTTGATGGATAATGGCATTAAAAAGAAAATACACGCAAAAACCCTGACCATTCCTAATAAAAGTTATTAAAAAAAATTTTTTTTAATAAACAAAAAACAAATCCTGACCATGTGTGTCATATCATTAGCCAAATCTGATGTTGTTTTGTTGTCAAAAAAAAAAAAAAAAATTTCTAATGAAATCCGACACGCTAAAATTCCAACTTTCCAACAGTAACTTCATATGAATGAAATAAATAACGTTGTTGTTTAATTTAATACTTCAGGTTATTTAAAGCAAAACAAAAAAAAAAACAACAACAAAAATCTTAGGCTAGGCTAGGCTATTTGATTTCATTTTTATTTTATACGGGTTTTGCTTTAAATCTGTTAACGCAACACACAACATTAAGTAACACAGGAGGTTTTATAAAGTGAACTATAAGGAAGGACATACAATAATAAAAAGAGTAGTAATGTTAGCAACAAAAATAAAAATAAAAAAAAAAAATATTAAAAAAAGTAAACTAAGGAGTGGTCTTGTAAATAACAAAATAAAAGAAAAGAAAAATAGTTTTAGTTGTGATGTGTTTAAAAGACGCCTGCAAACAAAAGGGGAAGGCATGCCAACAGGCAAACATATATTCCAACGATAGAAAGGGTAACCAAGCGGTGATTCATTTAACGACGTCTATATAAAGACTACAAGTTTCTCATGGAAATTATTATTTCCACTACACGAACTCAGTATCAGTTGACGAATCTCCAATAAAGCCGAAGAAGGCATGGGTGCTTCCTTTCCATAATGCTTTTTAATATCGTAATCGACAAACGAACATTTAAAAAAGTTTCTCAAAAATCTGTCGTTCGGAGTCAATTTTAAACTGTAGGTCCCGGCACTTATTAATAAAATTAACGCGCAGAACATAAGTGCTGTGAGAAACTACGTCATAGTCCTGACAAAAGTGTTGTAATGACCAATATGTAATGTACGTATGTAATATATGTTTGTAATGTATGTATGTATCCATGTATGTATGTATCCATGCCTAAAAACGTAATAGATAGCTGGATGTCTGTCCTTTTTCTAAGACGGGTGGCACCACTATTGCGTCCTTATGCAGCTTCTTAATGGCCGAAAACCGGCCTGTTCATCACACCGATTATTTAAACTCTTAAAAAGATCTAAATAGGCCTTCGATCCAAAAAAATACTCACTTTTTTAAAATTTTTTGTCCGCCAATATTTCCTTTGGTTAACCTTCCCCTTTTCCTTTAATATAATACGGTTGTTGGTCTCCCTTTAGTAAGTGTAGAATTTTTAACATATTTTTTACCCGGCATTCATTCATTCATTCATTCATTCATTCGCCTTCTTTGCCACTCTTTCTGCTACAGAGCTTGACAGCTTTGGACACGAAATAAAATGTGATTTTCGTGTTAAACACATACAAGCATGCCAAGCCAAGAGTGTCAGATTTTTCTAAATGCCATAAATTTTTTTCAACACGACGAAAATTTATGATTCATTTAAAGAAAAATTTACATTTTTCCTACACCCTCTATCTCTCCCTTTCTTTGCCAAACCCAAATTACTGTACTCAACAGTTATAGAAACGAAAACAAAACCGTATCGTACTGAATCAGCCAGTCAGCCAATCATTTAAAGAAATAAAAAGAACCGTCACTGCAAATTAGTCTTTGGGGACTCATAAACACAGCAGACTTAGAAATCAACACAACAAAGCAAGCGAAGCAAATCAAAAAAAATCAAATCATTTGTTTGAACAGCAACAACAGCAACAGCAACAACAGAAAGAAAGGATAGGACACACAGCTATTTAAAAAAGATAAAATTTTCTTCTTCTTCTTCTATAATTTATTAAACTGCATACGAGGACATGTACTGCATTGTGCAGCAGTAATGATTTCCTTAAAGCCTAACCAACTATAACTAAAGCCTGTAATAACCTGCTGCTCTTTTTTCCCCTATTTTTTCTAAGATTCTGCATAAATTATCCATAAAAAGAACACAGAGAAAACCATTAATAATGCAAGAAATAAACTACAAAAGAAAAAAGAGAAGAAAAAAAAAACAACTTAATTGCCTTACTAAGCTACTTTCCAACAGTCAAAGACAGTCTCTCTCTCTCTCTCTCTCTCTCTGTTTCTCTGAAGTAAAAGCAAATATCGGAGAAAGGCCATGAAGAGGGGCATGGAACTCTTATTTTATATGCAGATTTTAAAGCTTATTTTTTCCTGTAATTATGCGACAAAAAATTAAAAGGAAATTTCTAAGTTTAATAACCAGCCAATCATAGTTTTCTTGAAACGTCAACTCTGTAATCTACAGTGGGCTGGAAGAGCTTAAAAAATGGAAAAAAATGGTTGAAAATTTCAAGAATACGTACTACAGTGTAGTTTAAAATTATAATATGCAAACAACACATTTCTTAAATAATTTAAACAGCTTACGTACAGTGGGACTAAAAGAATCAATTTTACTCAAATTAAATTTTGGAAAAAAGGGGCAATAAAATGCTAGGGTTTGAACAATAGTATTTGACAAGTATTCCTTACAAAATATTTTAATTATTTTGTTTACAGTGGGCAGGTACATAAAAGTGGCTATTATTAGAGAGCATTTAGGACACGTGTGGCCCATTGTGATAGTCTACTCGCTTACATACTAAATTGGTTATGACAGCCTTTTACTGAGCATTATAACTGAGCTTCTTGCACAAGAGCTGCTGTGTATTAATTTTCATCCATAAGTAGTAGGGATCTACAGTTTAAAGTCGATTCTGAAAGACAGATTTGGAGAAACTTTTCATGAAAATTTTATTCACTCTCGGAGCTTTTGCCTGAAGAGTGCTGAGAGGAAGTCGTCGAAGAAAGCAAGGACAGATATCTGTCCTGGGGTAAGCCAAGACACTACCAACTAGACTACAACGACATTGTGTTATCATTTTTCTTTCTATTTGCCTAACTCTCGAACCATCTGCAATTGCTGATGATACTAAAAATACGTGTGCTTCCATGGCCTTAGACAAAATGCTAGACAGTGGATCTACGAGGTGATGAACAGTTTTCTCCTTTTCTTCTTATATACAGTTCCTACAGATATCAGTGATTACATGGCCAAGAGCAATACATCACGTGTAAATACCCAGAATGCAATACCGTTTAATGACTACGGTAACTACACTAAGAATGCTCATTTGGAGTTTCATGCGTCCTTTATATAATCTTAACTAAATTTTGCCCACTGTAAAGAACTCACTCCTGCCATATTGAGATCATTAAACAAGTATATGTGCACTCATTACTATGCGGTTCCAAAGGGGACTCGAGCATTGTTAGGTGACTAAAGCAGCCAGTACCAACATGGTGTTGAATTATGGAATTTATCGATAAATAACCTAGTATTGGAGCAATTCTTTTAATTTTTCTTTTAATCTTAACCAACTGTAGTATGTCCTTCTTAGCTTTTATTTCTTTTCTTTTTTGTTGCTGAGAGAGAAACACCACATAGAGAAAATCATCATTCCAAATGTCACAAACACACATACCACCAACACTACTACAATATTAATAACAAACTCAAGAGTTAACATTTGCTTAGGCTTGATGCAGCAGTTAAATTAGTTGGCAATAACAAGGACATTCTTCCTTGTGTCTTTCATCTTGTGCTACAGAAAGGGGTTTCAGTTGATGTTGTTGCCACAACAACAATTTTTGATTATTAAATCTAACGAACCGTTATTTAATACGTATGTATGTATAAAGAACGTGCATATGTTGCAAAAATTGAAAATCGAACACATGATGCAAACAAACAAAAAAAAAATCAAAATTCAAAAAAAATTTTTAGAAATTGAAAAGAAGAAAATTTTCAAGAGTTTTTTACTCGATAATTACAACCTAAATGGAAACTCTATTCAAATTCATTTGAAAAACTCAAACTCTTTGTCTAACGTCTAAAGTCTAGGGCAAGATAAGCGACATTGCAACGCTTTACTCGCTTGAAGGGATTTTAACCTGGAACCTGTTAGGTTAGGTTAGTTTAGAGTACGTGTACTTCTCCAAAGAGATAAATACAGTACCCGGAACATAAATTTCTAAAATACAGTTATCCACTGACCAATGATTTCACGCTAAAAGAAAATGAACTTACTACAGACCTCAAAAGGAATGCATAGTTTCAGCGATCACACCATCAGCTGTCGTCTACACTCAGCTAAATATTTTAATGTTCTAACGCCGACTACCTTACTGCAGCGTTTTTTAGTGAACATATGTAAGTAAATGTAGGTCGTAGTCGCCAGCAACAACTAAACACTAGACACGTCTAGAGTTTAAAGCCACTACAGCTTTCTGTATCCTATGTTGCGCTTCAGATCAGTTTCCTGCCCAGAATCACGGCAAGCGCTTGTAATTTATAATCTTGAGACCCCTAGTAGACAGTTCTACTAACTCGATCTTTCCTAAATTAATAAGAAGTCCACAGCCCTGGTAACCTTATGCTCATTAATAGGGCATTTGTCGTTTTCTTTATTCTGACTTTGTCCTGCCGGATTTTCCATCCATTGGGTTGAAATACTTTCATAGTCACCCTCTGTATTTTACGTCTGCTTAGTAATGGTTGGACTATGATTGGCCCTAGGTAGGTCAACGGTTTTGTAGTTCTTGTCTCTTACTCCTCCAATCTCTGAAGTTATCATAAAAATTCCTGGGAAAAATAATTCCAAGAAATTTTGAAAAAAAATTCCTTAACAGTGCTGCCAAATTTAACTTCTAAGGAGCTGTTTCTATGACGCCAAATAACTGCTGAAATTTATTAAAATAAACTGGAAATAGTTACAAAAGGAAGAATATTATACAACAGGGAATTGCCGGGATAAAGCTTTATTTATAACTAACTGGCATTAAGAATTTCATCCATAAGCATTGTGAAGAGCAGGCAAGCATGACAAAAGAAAATTTCTTTTTCAAAATGTAAATTCCATTTGCCTTTATAAAAAGGCAACTCACAGTTGTAAAGCATACCGTGATATGTTAACCTAAAAGTATGCTTTACTTATACTATTTATAATAGCGCTATCAGATCCCTAAAAGTATGCTTTACTTATATTATTTATAATAGTACTGTCATATCCTTTAACACTTAAAGCGATAACATTTCTATAATAAAATCTAAAATAATTATTTTTCCTATTTGTTGTTATTGTTGTTGCTGTCATGTTGTTTTTTTTTATTTCTAAATCGATAGCAATTAATTGCGTAAGGACAACCCACAATCAAATTGCCTCTATACAAGTACAGACATTACATAAATAAGGAAATCGTTGTAATAACGTCTGCTGTTTAAGTCATAAATTTAAGGAAACGAACAAAAAAAAAAATTGAAAACAAAAACAACAACAAAATTATTAAACAATAAATAGAGAATATCAACTATAATTTGTCGCATTCATTTGTATGTAAATTTTTATTCATAAACGACATAGCAAATGACCCAACGACTGAGCGACCAAATGAACGTACGACCCTTACAATAAATGTCCTGTTTGTAGACTTACAGAAACATAAAGAGAGTCATTCAAAGAGTTAACGATTAGGGTGGTAGTATGGCCTATCATTGTCAATAGAGTGTAGTTTTAAATTAGCAATGCATGTTAAAAGGTTATAAAAAGGGTCACCAAAGTAAATTTCATAAAATATAGGCCCTCATTGGCTTAATATTCAAACGACAAAAATCTTAATGGACGTAATAAAAATAAATTTTAATATGAATGAACATTTTAATAGGCCTTTAGCAAAAAAAAAAAAAAGGATACAAATAAAGGCCTATTTACCATATAGAATATGCATGTGTGTGTGTGTGTGTGTGTTGGTGTATAACAAATTAGATTTCAAGAGGCAATCTTGCCACCACCAATCAACCATTCAACGCAAATAATATTGACACTTGAGTAATTGCAAGAGTGATTGATTGATTGCTTGTATAGCATGGCATAAGTGTATGTATGTATGAGAGAGTAAATAATTTTGTTTTTTTTTTTAGTAAATTAATCTACCAACGTAAATATGAAATGAAAATATTTTCTAAGATTTCCATTCCATGTTCCTGCCTCCAACACTGTGTTTTTGCTTGTCATTGTAATTTAAGCCGCTTATATGTACTCGAGTATCATATGAATGAAGAGAATCAATAACAAGTGATTGATTTATGGCTTGATTACATCAGTAGCATAAAAGTAAACATGGCTTGTAAAACATTAGTGGAAAAGGGGAGGAAATTGCCTAACACTATACTTGCTATGCTAATGAACGCAGAAAAATTCTTTAAAAAAATTTGCAAAAATTTCCAATTCTTGTTTTATTTTAAATACAGAGCCTATTTATTTAGTTTAAGATAAAAAAAAAGAAAACTTTAATTAGATATCGAGGCCATCCACTGATGTAATAAGTAGCTGCATGTCATACATTTTCTGCTAGAGAACCTCGTATCAGCTTTCTCTGGGATGTTTGGGGATGTTTGGAAAATGATCATGTAACTTAACGCCGTTAGGGTTTTTGTGAAGCTACGTCGATTGGTTTTAAGCACAGAGCCTATTTAAAGCTTAAGACAAATGTTGCAAATGTTGCACTTCAGTAGATATTGCGGGCAGCTGCGAATGCAATAAAAGGCTGGGGGTCATACATTTTTTCCCAGAGAAACGCGTATGAGTTCCTTTCATCCTTGAGGATTCTTGGCAATGCCATGTGATCATGTGACTTAATGCCGTTAAGATTTTTGTGCAGCTGCGTCAAAGACCGTGTCTACATGGATAATGCCTTAATGTTGCAGCATTTTAAGGCCAATATTAGTCAAGATACTTACAGAATTGTAGGAAAAAGGATTGAAAACCAGCTCAAAAAGATCGACTACTGCAATGACATTGTGTGACGTTGAAGGACCACTTAAGGTCGTACATAATAGTATGGTTCAAGCATTATAATGAAATAAAAATTTCGTAGAATACTTAACTCCTCCAATTTTGAAGCTGAAAAGTGAAAACGTTTTAACCTATAAATTGGTAAATAGGCCCATTAAAAAAACAAAAAAAAAATTATCTTATAAAGGGATGATATGCAAAAATTTTGTTTCCATTAGGTATTTTAAAAAACAAAATTTTATCAGATAAATAGGCCACTTGCTAGAAAAAAATAGGCCTCCTTTAAAAAATTTTAAAATGTTACTTCTTGAAAATCTAAAATGGGCGAACATTGTTCACATAAGTTATTTTGGGAAAACAAAATTTTGTTAGATAAATAGGCCTCTTGTCAAAAAAATTTTTTTGTTAAAAATTTTATTTTTTTTTAAATTAATTTTTATTTCAATTATTAATTTTAAAGGAACTAAACTTAATTTAAAAAATAATAATTATTTTTTTTTGTTTTTGTATATCAAATAAAACTATAAAGCAATGAAAATTTTACTTTTTTTTTGCTTTTCTATCACAATATTTAAATATCACACAATAAATTATTTATTTTGGGTTTTTGTTAAATTTATAAATTTTTCTATATAAGAATGCATATATGCATGTATATTGGTATGCATTTTAATTGTAAAACTAATTTTTTTTTGCTTATTTTAATAGTTTATATGATCAGGTACTTATAGTATTTCAATACTTGTTTACAATTTATTGGCATTATATATGGTCACGTTTCGAGACTAGTTTGTCATCTTCTGCTCTCATTAGCAAATGCCAATTTAATGGCCAATTCATTTGCTTACATTGGTAAATATTTTTTTTTGGTCGTTTGTTTTATTTAACACAGCCTATTTCTTATTAACGACATACTCAGTATCATCATCATCATCATTAACATCATATGTTATACGGCCTGATAAAGTAGAATCAGCATCATCATCATCAGTTATATCGTCTGATAAAGTAGAATAACCATCATCATCATCTGTTACACCACCTGACAAAGTAGGATCAGCATCATCATCATAAGTTGTATCTCCTGATAAGGCAGGATCAGCTTCATCATCATCAGTTACATCGTCTGTAATAGCGGCTGATAAAGTAAGTTTTGTAGCATACAAAGCATATGTAAATTAATGTTTCACTTACAATTGGTGTCAACTGTTCTTACTCCACGTCCAAAGGGTGGTGCTGAATTGGTCTCCAAAATGAAACTGCCACGTAACCTAACAAAAGGTAAACAAAGTTAAGTTTTTTACCCGTAAAAAGGGATGATATTGTAGTTCTAGTGTGATAACAGGGTGCACCTAATTTTTATCAATATAGACCGACGAGAATCATGCAAAGTTTTCAAAGAATTTATTTCAAAACGCTAAGAAAAGTGAACCATTTGTTCTAAGCTTTATTGTACATGGGACGTATGACGTATTTATTTGCAGCACTCATACGACACGTATGTCTGTATATAAGAAAATCTCACAATAAAATTAAGAAAAGAAAATAAAAAACTGGCTTTTTAATTTAAATAAATAACAGGAACACATTGCAAAATGAAAAAACGTTAACATTTGTTTCTTTTTTTATTAGCAGTAGATTCCTAAAATAGCGTCACATAACCTCAAGCGAAGAAAGCAAAGCAATTGCTTAAGACTTCATGGCAATATTGCCTCGTTAAAAATGCATATAGAAACGCAGGCAAAAGCCTTTTAAAGATTTTCTCTCTTTTTTTACATGCCATTAAATGCCAGGCTGTTTTTAACTCGATTTTTTTCATAATTTAAGCTTCTCTTTTCCGCAGAAAGCAATTTAAGTTGCTTATTGCATATTCAAGCGTTAATCATATTATTCACCCACATACAGATATATGTACACCCATAAACACATACAATATTTACCTCGTATCAGCCGCCAGGCCCATATAAGGCATGACACCATAACATGGATACATACAGTAGGCTGGAAAAGCATAAGGACGCTCTACAGATTCAATAAAATATTGCCAAGCACGTCGATGACTGCAGCCAACTATAAAAATTACAAAAGAAATTAAAAAATAATTTACAAAAATAAAATCTCTTAAATCACACATGATTTTATAATTAAATTACGTCAAACTATTGGTTTGTAGACTGAAATCAACAATATGCATACATATGCATTTATAACTGAAATATGCCAAACTATGCTTCAATAGTTTTAGGGAATTTTTATTTTTTTTTTAAATAATTTCTCCAAAAATTTAATATTTTTTCAAAATATTTCAAAATAATGATTGTTTACTAAATTCCAAAACATTTGAATTCATACTCACGGACTATGCCTACGAAATTAAAATTTAGAATTTCCTGGCTTATACAACCAGGCTGTAAGGTATTGCCTCCATTGGGATAGAAATCAGCATGACCCATAGCCTCAAGATTACCCAGTAAACCAGCATCGGTGTGAATAACATCAACAAATTGGGCACTGTAAGGATACAAATGTCGATTTGAACTGCCTTGGCCGAATAATGGCAACGGAGGATCTAGGCCTTATAACAAAAACTTATGATGAAAAATACTAATAAGAACAACAACAACTTACCTGTAATGCGAGGCAATAATATTCTCCATTCCAGCAATTGGTTGCCTATAAAACCAGCTAACTCTGCGCCCAAACTAAAGCCAATTAAATGGAAATTTTTCACTTGATAGCCTTGCTCTAACAGAAAACGTATAAATCTGGTAATGTAGCGTCCCGCTCTTGGTATATTCTCAACAGCATGATTATACCAGGGTGCAGCCACAAGGACACTCCAATCAACGAGTATGACATTGTATCTTCTGGTTCTAATAAAAGCTATTAAAAAAACAAAATAAAACACAATACAAGTACGATTAATTTATGCAACAATCGCAATAACTATGAAGGAAAAACTAACCATTTTTCATCTCTTGACTGCTTCCGTCTTTATCATGGGCTGACTCTGTGAAGCCGTGCATAAATATGACCGTAGGAAGATTGAAATTAAAATTGCTTTTTCTTAAACTGACCTCATCATTCACATACAAACGATAGTATTTAGTAAGGCTGTTACATACACAAAATGAAATTGAGAAATTAATTAAAAACTTTATTAACAAAGTTTCCCAAACATACCTCGTAGTATAAAGGAAAAATTTTATGTCCTCTCTTTCCTGAATCTCATAGCAATCGAAACAACGGCCTCTTGGATTTATAGTGTAATGAATTGGCGAACCAGCTAAATATAGAAATAAACAAATAATTGAATTCAATTAAAATTTTAATTGAAAATAAACAAAATAATCACGAGGTTTTTTTTTTTGTTTTACCCTAAACTTGAAGATGTTACAATATGTACGAAAATTATTTCAAATAAAACTACGAGAAAAAGTAAATTAAATTCAAAACCTATACCTATACGGCCACAGTTAGAAAGGGGAAGGAATGCCATATAACAAACTTAAGACAATAATATAAATTTAAACAGAATTTTAAATTCCAAACCAAATTTTAAACCTTTTATAGCAAATTTACAACTACAAATGCAAAAATATGCTGTAAAAATAATTAAAATTTTTATAGAATTTAAAATATTTTCAAAATTTGTCTTGTTTTTATTATGAATTTCAAGCAAATATTATTTTGTAATAAAGATATGCAATCATATGCTCTAAAAATAAATTATTTCTTTTTAATTTTGTAAACATTTTCTACAATTGGCTTACGTTTATAACAGAATTTCAAAAATTTTAAGACTCATATCAAATATAATTTTGCATTTCTAATATGCAAAAATATGCTTTTAAAATTCACCAATATTTTTACTTTTCTGAAGCATTTATAAACTTCTCTCATTTTGTAGTATAAAATTTTAAAGAAAATTGGAAATTTATAACTTATAAGTTTTTATTAACAAAATATGCACATATATGCTGTAATAATAATTAAAATTTTTATGTTTCTTTAACAATTTTGCAAAGTTTTTCTTATTTTTATAAGGAATTTGAACTTAATATCATTTTGTAATTACAATATGCAAATATATGCTTTAATAATGAAAAAATGCTTTTAAAATTTATAAAATTTTTTATTAATTTTTATTGTTTTTAAATGTAAAAACACTTTATAGTTTTCTTATGTATTAAATTTGTGAGGAATATGCCTTTTTAAATTCAAAAACTAAAAATATGCTAAAATATGCAAAATATGCTTTCATAAAATATCGGAAATATGAAGTCAAATTAATAAAAATTTTAAAAATCTAGCTATGAATTGCAATTGGCCTAAAAAAGTATGCTTTTAAATGGAAATATACAAGTTAACGGGCTTAGCTAACCTTTCCCTCTTAGTCACATTTTTTAAATTCAAAAAAATGATCGTTTAATTAAAAGAAACGTTATATGCGATAATAATTTTGTTTTTGGTTTTTTTTTTAATTTTTTGTTAATATTTTATTGCTTAATTGGTAGTGAAATTGGTAATTTCCATGGGATTTAGTGATGGTAGTAATAGTGTCAAGACAATATAGAAACGGTAGTGTAGACTTGTAATGATAAATACAATTATACAGGCTATACCCTTTATTAGTGTAGGTGATGGAGATACGTCATGGTGTTTGTAAAAATTTTCACATTCACTGTGGTAACACTTCCTAACCGAGAAGTAACACTTCCTAGGTGATCACATTACAACTGTTTTTCGTAAACACTTTTCCGAAAATATTATTTCCG
Organism: Sarcophaga bullata; assembly: GCA_005959815.1. Classification (NCBI taxonomy): domain Eukaryota; kingdom Metazoa; phylum Arthropoda; class Insecta; order Diptera; family Sarcophagidae; genus Sarcophaga; species Sarcophaga bullata. Next base: position 357,364 of record QOCX01000069.1, read on the forward strand.
GTTCTATGTGTCTTCGGTAAGAACTTTATAAAATTCTTTACGAATCTGTTTATAGTTTCGTACAGGCATACATCTCTTGAGGAAATAAAGAACTGCTTGCGCTTATAGAAGGTGTTTAAGAGGCAATAAAATGATTTGCTGGAGCAAATGATTCGATTATTTAAAGAATATAATAAGACGGTTCGATTAACTGAACCGACTCATAAAAACACAATTTTTTTTAATTTAAATTAATTTATTAACACAATTAATTAATGAAATGAACAAATTATTTTATTAACAATCAAATATTTAAGTATACGGACACAATTAACCGTTAACTCCGAGTACACAACCCAGACTGCTTATTTGCCATCAACCATCATCATCAAATCATCTCACCAACTCCCATGATCACGTTGCACTTCCACGTTTTTTTTTGGAAGACGCTGATCCAGCAGAAATAATTTTGTTTCACATACTGTAACCTGATCGGACACAGATGCATACCGTTAACTGTAATTTTGTTTCACACAGTTTAACTGGACCAGACACGGGTGAATACTTAAAAATAAGGAATAGCTTACTATGCAGAATTTATTCAGCTGGTTGAGCTAACACCATCGTTAACTACTTCGTCCTTAAATATCTGTGTCCCTCAGGTCATTATTGTTGGTTGAAGCGATTTACCAACTGTTTGAGGGACTTCTAGTGCTGGCAGGTTGAAACGTCTGGTTATCTTGTATCACAATATCCCGAAGCAAATGCTCATCATTATTATTATTCAAATGTGGCTTTCAAGAGATTGATTTGGCCTTATTTGCAGGTAGTGGATTCTATCGATATTGTGTAGGCTGATATTTTGGACCTGATCAGTGTCCACCAGCCATCTACTGTTCCCCTATAATTTATAAAGCGCCTTATTCTTTCCCTTAATGGTTTTAATAGCAACATACATTAATTCTGTCACCCTTCCTATAGTTTTTCGGACTTTTTCTATTCATTCTTACATGGATACTTGGAATCCGTACTCATATCCTTTGGTGATGTATATGTGGAGGTTTTCTGTCATATTTACACCGATTACAAACATCACAACTGGCGAAATATTTCTCAATGCGAGCATTCATTTGTGGAATTGTGTAGAATTGCTCTAAGATTTGTTCTTTATTTTTCCTAGCATTATGATGCACTCTTCTTTGTTCAGCTTCAATTATGCCGAATTGACGTTCTTTCAATGTAGATGATCAAAATAAACTTCTTATAAGGTCCCAAGTAGCTTTTCAGGTATCTTAATACCATTTAGAATAGTTGGTCCGAGTTTTCCTTTTAATACCGAAGTAAACGCATCTTTAGGGCTTTCTCTCGAGGATACGAAATGTCTAGTAAGCCCACGGTGTGGTTCCTCTACCACTATCATGTGCATTCCGATTCCGATTCCAATTATCTGGTTCCTAAAGATATTGATAGGAACTTCTACGTGTGGTATTAATTCCGAAGAGTCTCGTTAAGCACTATGAACTGTTGCTCCTGACGAAATTCCATCATATTCTTGACTTTCGGATGCACTTTCATTGCCCTTAGTGGCAGTTATAGTATTGTCCAAATCAACAGCTATTCCTTTATTGGATGTGTCAGTAGAAGAGTAATCCAAATGATTAAATAGGGTCTTTAATATTGAGTCAAAGTGGTTATAGTTGTTCTAAGATCCACCATATTACTATTAAGCAAGCACCGACAAGGATGAGAAATAAAAAAATCACTTACCTTCAAATCATCTTTTTTGTTGTTTTTTATTTTTAAAGGATGTCCACTCAACACTATAACACTTCACTGTTATATTTTCTTTCCTTAAATATTTTCTTCTCTTCATTTTCTTTTAATTTCTTTTCATTTACTCTTCACTTCTATTTTTTAATTAGAATTATTCAAGAAAATAATGTGTTTTGAGCCTGGGTTGCATCCCGCGACGCGATCGGTTCAAATTCCCTTAGACTCCTCTAGAAAGGTCCACAAGAGTAATCGCGTATACCTACTAAGGTATGGATTGCTTCACTTTCGCTTTGGTAACCTTCTGTGGTAATTTAAACCGCCAGGAATACCAATTTGGCGAAGGAGGAGAAGCAAATTATGCGTTTTTGGAGGGTCCCGTAGGAATCGCAAAAACGTTTTCTTTTTTTAGTATTATCTGTTCCTAGAGGGCCCTGTAGGGATCTCAGGACTTCATTTTTTTAATTATACTCTGCAGTTTGAATTTTAGTCGAGTCCCTGCTCTGCCACCAGTTAAGGAATTTTGAACCGATTATTTAAACCGAACCGAACATAATTTTCTTCAATTTCAATTATTCTATTCTATTATCCTATGCCATTATTCTATTAACAATCAAATATTTAAGTATACGGAGTCAAGTAATTATTTAACGCTTGATCGACCATTAACTCCGACTACACAACCCAGACTGTCTGTTTGCCGTCAACCAAATCACCTCATCAACTCCCACGATCACGTTGCACCGCCACGTGTTTGTTGATAGGCGCTGATCCAGCAGAAATAATTTTGTTTCACATACTGTAACCTGATCAGACACAGATGCATACCGTTAACTGTAATTTTGTTTCACACAGTGTACCTTGACCGGACACAGATGGATACATAAAAATAGGGAATAGTTTACTATGCATAATTTATTCTGCTGGTTGAGCTAACACCACCATTAACTTACATACATACATACATCCATACATACATAATAGATTATTCCAACTCCCCTGTCAGGATTGTGACGTAGTTTCTCACCTCACTTATGTTGTGTGTGTTAATTTCATACATGAGTGGCGGAACCTATAGGATAACGTCGACTCCGAACAACTGACCTTTGCTAAGCTTTTCATGGCAATTTTATTTCACTCTCGGAGTTTTTGCCAAATATCTCCTGGGACTAAGTTGCCAAAGAAACTTTTTTATCGTATTTGGTTTTGTTCGAGATGTCTGGCTTGGGCTTTGAACCGTGCCGTTACGTCTACGGCGACTTCAAGATCCAAAGATTATATTGAAATTAATGTTTTATCGAATACTTAACTGTATGTGTATGTATGTGTATGTGTTTTATTTAATTTCACTTTTTAACCTATAAATTGGTAAATAGGCCTCCTTTAAAAAAAATAAAAAAAAAATTACTTTATGAAATGCTAATATTAGGAAACGTTGTCCACATAAGTTATTTTAGGAAAACAAAATTTTGTTAGATAAATAGGCCTCTTCTCAGAAAAATTTCTTTTGTTTTAAATATTTTTTTTTAATTTAATTTTTATTTCAATTATTAATTTTAAAGGAACTAAAACTTAATTTAAAAAATAATAATAACTTTTTTTTGTTTTGTATTTCAAATAAAACTAATAAAGCAATGAAAAATTTTACTTTTTTTTTGCTTTTTCTATCACAATATTTAAATATCACACAATAAATTATTTATTTTGGGTTTTTGTTAAAATTTAAAAAATTTTCTATATAAGAATGCATATATGCATGTATATTGGTATGCATTTTAATTGTAAAACTAATTTTTTTGCTTATTTTAATAGTTTATATCGTCAGGTACTTATAGTATTTCAATACTTGTTTACAATTTATTGGCATTATATATGGTCACGTTTCGAGACTAGTTTGTCATCTTCTGCTCTCATTAGCAAATGCCAATTTAATGGCCAATTCATTTGCTTACGTTGGTAAATATTATTTTGGTCGTTTGTTTTATTTGTTAACACAGCCTAGTTCTTATCAACGACATCGACAGCATCATTATCATCAGCATTAACATCATAAGTTATACGGCCTGATAAAGTAGAATCAGCATCATCATCATCAGTTATATCGTCTGATAAAGTAGAATCAGCATCATCATCATCAGTTATATCGTCTGATAAAGTAGAATAACCATCATCCTGGTCTGTTTCACCGCCTGACAAAGTAGGATCAGCATCATCATCATAAGTTATATCGCCTGATAAGGCAGGATCAGCATCATCATCATAAGTTGTATCTCCTGATAAGGCAGTATCAGCTTCATCATCATTAGTTATAGCGGCTAATAAAGTAGGTTTTGTAAACTCATTATCAAACCATACAAAGCATATGTAAATTCATGTTTCACTTACAATTGGTGCCAACTGCTCTTACTCCACGTCCAAAGGGTGATGCTGAATTGGTCTCCAAATAGAAACTGCCACGTAATCTAGCAAAAGGTAAACAAAGTTAAGATTTTTACACGTAAAAAGGGATGATATTGTAGTTTTAGTGTGATAAAATTTTCAAAGAATTTATTTCAAAACATTAAGAAATGTGAACCATTTGTTCTAACCTCTGCATATGGGACGCATGACGTCATACATATACAGACATACGTATAAAAGAAAATCTCACAATAAGATTAAGAAAATAAAATAAAAACTGAGTTTTTATTTCAAATAAATAACAGGAACACATTACAAAATAAAAAAAAAACGTTAACAGTCGTTTCTTTTTTATTAGCAGTGGTTCTCTAAAACAGTGTCACATAACCTCAAGCAAAGAAATCAAAGCAATTGCTTAAGCCTTCATGGCAATATTGGCTCGTTAGAAATGCATATAGAAACGCATGCAAAAGCTTTTAAAGATTTTCTCTCTTTTTTTTGTAATTAAACGCCAGGCTATTTTTAACTCGATTTTCTTCATAATTTAGGCTTCTCTTTGCCGCAGAAGGCAATTTAAGTTTCTCACTGCATGGTCTGGCATATTCAAGCGTTAATCATATTATTCACCCACATACATATATATATATATACACCTACAAACATATGCAATATTTACCTCCTATCAGCTGCCAGGCCCATAAAAGGCATGACACCATAACATGGATATTCACAGTAGGCTGGAAAAGCATAAGGTCGCTCTACGGATTCAATAAAATATTGCCAGGCACGTCGATGACTGCAGCCAACTATAAAGATTACAAGAGAAATTATGATGTGAATAAAATACAAAGAAAATACGAAAAATAAAAATAAAATAAAAAAGCATTTAAAAAAAAATAATTAAAAAAAGAACAGAAAATTCCTTTAAATCACACATGATTTTATAATTATATTACGCCAAAATATTCGTTTGTAGGCAGAAATCATCAATATGCATACATATGCATTTATAATTTTAAATATGCCAAAATATGCTCTGATAGTTTTAGGGAATTTTTATTTTTTTTTAAATAATTTCTCCAAAAATTTAATATTTTTTCAAAATATTTCAAAATAATGATTGTTTAAGACATATATGCCGATTTAATTGAAAATATGCAAGAATATGCTTTTATAAAATTTACTAAATTCCAAAACATTTGAATTCATACTCACGGACTATGCCTACGAAATTAAAATTTAGAATTTCCTGGCGTATACAACCAGGCTGTAAGGCATTGCCTCCATTAGGAAAGAAATCAGCATGACCCAAAGCCTCATAAGTACCCAGTAAGCCAGCATCGGTGTGAATAACATCAACGAATTGGGCACTGTAAGTATACAAACGTCGATTTGAACTGCCTGGACCGAAAAATGGCAACGGAGGATCTAGGCCTTATTACAAAAACAAAAGAAAAACGATATTTTTTAAAGCTGCATGTAATGAAATATAACAATAACAACAACAACAACAACTTACCTGTGATGCGAGGCAATAATATCCTCCATTCCAGCAATTGATTGCCTACAAAACCAGCTAACTCTGCACCCAAACTAAAGCCAATTAAATGGAAATTTTTCACTTGATAGCCTTGCTCTAACAGAAAACGTATAAATCTGGCAACGTAGCGTCCCGCTCTTGGTATATTCTCAACAGCATAATTTATCCAGGGTGCAGCCACAAGGACACTCCAATCAACGAGTATGACATTGTATCTTCTGGTTCTAACAAAAGCTATTAAAAAAACAAAATAAAACACAATACAAATGCAATTAATTTATGCAACAAACGCAATAACTAGGAGAGAAAAACTAACCATTTTTCACCGATTGACTGCTTCCGTCTTTATCATGGGCTGACTCTGTAAAACCGTGCATATATATGACCGTAGGAAGATTGAAATTAAAATTGCTTCTTCTTAAACCGACTTTATCATTTACATGCAAACGATAGTATTTATTAAGGCTGTTACATACACAAAATAAGAGCAACAAATTAATTCAGAAATCAATTAAAAACTTAATTAATAAAGTTTTCCAAAAATACCTCGTAGTATAAAGGAAAAATTTTATGTCCTCTCTTTCCTGAATCTTACAGCAATCGAAACAAAGGCCTCTTGGATTTATAGTGTAATGAATTGGCGAACCAGCTAAATATAGAAATAGACAAATAATTGAATTCAATTAAAATTTTAATTGAAAATAAACAAAATATGTGCGCGAAATCATTAATTAATCACGGTTTTTTTTTACCCTGAATTTGAACATGTTATAATATGTACGAAAATTATTTCAATACAAAACCTATACCTATACGGCCACAGTTAGAAAGGGGAAGGAATGCCATATAACAAACTTAAGAGAATAATATAAATTTAAACAGAATTTTAAATTCCAAACCAAATTTTATACCTTTTATAGCAAATTTACAACTACAAATGTAAAAATATGCTGTAAAAATAATTAAATTTTTTTATAGAATTTAAAATATTTTAAAATTTGTCTTGTTTTTATTATGAATTTCAATTTGAATTTGAATTTTGCAATCAAAATATGCAATTATATGCTCTAAAAATAAATTTTCTATACTTAGCTTTAAAAATTTTTTTTATTCCAATATGCAAAAATATGTTCATAAAATTCAATAATATTTTCACTTTTCTTAGGACATATCTTGGTTTTTTATCATAAATTTTTAATGAAAATTGGAAATTTATAGCAAATAAGTTTTTATCAAAAAAATATGTAAATATATGCTCTAATAATAAAATATTTATTTTTACTTTTGTAAACATTTTCCAACCTTAGCTTGCGTTTATAACAGAGTTTCAAAAATTTTATGAATCATATCAAATATACTTTTGCATTTCTAATATGCAAAAATATGCTCTTAAAATTCACTAATATTTTTACTTTTCTGAAGCATTTATAAACTTGTCTCATTTTGTAGCATAAAATTTGAAGGAAATTTTAAAATTTGTAGATTATAAATTTTTATGAACAAAATATGCACATATATGCCATAATAATAATTCAAAATTTTATGTTTCTTTAAACATTTTGAAAGTTTTTCCTTATTTTTATAAAGAAATTGAACTTAATATCATTTTGTAATTACAATATGCAAATATATGCTTTAATAATGAAAAAATGGTTTTAAAATTTTTAAAATTTTTATTAATTTTTATTGTTTTTAAATGCAAAAATACTTTATATTTTCTTATGTACTAAATTTATAAGGAATATGCCTTTTTAAATTCAAAAAATAAGAATAGCTAAAATATGCAAAAATATGCAAAAATATGCTTTCATAAAATATCGGAAATATGAAGTCAAATTTATAAAGATTTTAAAAAGTGCAGCTATGAATTGCAATCGGCTTAAAAATGTATGCTTTTTAAATGGAAAATACAGGTTATCTTATTTTTATAAAGAAATTGAACTTAATATCATTTTGTAATTACAATATGCAAATATATGCTTTAATAATGAAAAAATGGTTTTAAAATTTTTAAAATTTTTATTAATTTTTATTGTTTTTAAATGCAAAAATACTTTATATTTTCTTATGTACTAAATTTATAAGGAATATGCCTTTTTAAATTCAAAAAATAAGAATAGCTAAAATATGCAAAAATATGCAAAAATATGCTTTCATAAATATCGGAAATATGAAGTCAAATTTATAAAGATTTTAAAAAGTGCAGCTATGAATTGCAATCGGCTTAAAAATGTATGCTTTTTAAATGGAAAATAACAGGTTAATGTGCTTAGCTAACCTTCCCTTTTAGTCACACTTTTTAAATTCAAAAAAAAAAAAAAAAAAGATACGTTTAATTAAAAGAACGTGATATGCGATAACTATTTTGTTTATTCAATTTTTTCTTATTCTTTTTTGTTGTTGTTGTTTTTAATAAGTATTTTATTTGTTTAATTGGTAATAAAATTTGTTAATATGCACCGTATTTAGTGGTAGTAGTGTCGTTGTCAAGACAAAATAGAAACAGTAGTAGTCTTATAATGCTACACATAATTCTATAGGCTATACCCTATACATTAGTATTGGTGATGGGGATACGTCATGGTGTTTGTAAAAAAGTTTCACATTCACTCGATAACACTTCCTAGTCGAAAAGTTCCACTTCCTAGATAACCACACATATAAACTGTTCGTACGAAGTAAACAGTATTTCGAAAATATTATTTCCGGTTTTATGGTTTCCTTACAGACTTTATAAAATTCTTTAAGCATCTGTTTATAGTTTTCATAAAGGTACTCTCAGAGTTTTTGCCAAAAACTTGCCAAGAGGAAGTTGCCGTAGAAATATTTGTTCGTATTTCGTTTTTTTGAAGATGTCTGACCTGGAATTTAAGGCGTGGCCTCACGTCTAATAAGCCAATACACGACCTAGACTAGACTACGGCTAGTTCACTTCAATAACTTAAATTTAATAATTTTTTAATTTAATTCGACTTCATTGGCTGCTCTTGATGAAATTTCTTTCAGGAAACTGTGTAGTTGACCTCTGTAATCAGCAAGAAAAATTGGCTTGAATTATAGTAGACCTCCAATCCATATTATAATCTCTTCGCTAGCTGCTTAATTAATTATTCACTGCCCTCTAAGACTAAGTAAAAGACATTAAAACTGCTTCTACAGCCTAATACACTAAAACAAAAGCGAAAACCGTTATTTACACGAAAATATTTTTAATGGCATAGAGATACCATGTAGTCGTATTGCATCGACCTTTAATTCCTTACTTTTTATCTTTTGATCCATTATAGTTAACGAGGCAATTAAAAGAATTTAAGAAAAAAAATTAAATTTTTTTATAATTAAAAAAAAACAACAACACCGGCAACTTTGTAATATCTTTACGATTAATTTAAATCGTCTTTAGAAGAGAAAAAAAAACCCGAACAACAGATAAAAACTGTAAAAAAATAACTAATGATTATTGTTATTACAGTAGCCATTATAACAACAACAACAACAACAACAACAGCAGCAGCTAAGATAACAACAACATACAGTATAAAATATTTGTCAATGTTAAAATGTTTGTGTTTGTTTTCAATTTTGTTTTTGTTTTATTAACTCATTAGCGCTGTTCATTATTTTTCTTATTTTTTTATGCGTGAATGTGTACATTGAAGAGTTCGTTTTTTAAATTTTTTTTATGCTTCGAGTGACGTCGTTTTGTTTAATTTAAATCTTTAGCTTAATTGTTGTTGTTGGCTGGCTTATGGCCATTGTAAAAAAAAAATTTTTAATTTGAATTTTTGTTTTTGTTGTTGTATTTTGTTTTTTCATTTTGCTATAATATCATATCATTGCATATTTTTTTGTTTAATTTTTGTTTCGTTTTTGTTTATATTTCTTATTCGCTTAAAATCAAACTAAAAAAATTAAAAAAAAAAATATTACGGAAGTGAGTTTTTTGTTTCGTTTTTTTTTTTTGCTAAGCTTCTATTTTAGCCGGTTATTGTTTATAAAATTAACACACCTTTTAATATATTTTAATAATCTAAACTGTATTAAATAGTAAAATTTGTCTTAAATAATAATAACAAAAAAAAAAAAAAATAAACTCAAGCAAATGAGGGCATTACTGCTGTGAAATTTTAATTAAAAAAATTAATTTTTTTATTTCTAAAAGAGATCATTAACCAATTTTTTCTTTTTGGCGGTTATTGAAACAACAGTGTCATGACTTTTATAGATCGAAAATAAAAATTTATTTTAAAACTTGTTTTCAGCCTAATACAGCTGTTATGGCTTAAAGATTACAGGCGACAAGGGCAATAATTGTGTTATCAAGTAATGAATACAGATAAACGGCATAACTGACCTTTCTCTAAAGATAGTTTATAAATAACTTTAAGCTTTTTGTAAAAACAATGTAATGAGTTCATATGTATACCAGAAATGGCCTACACTCATAAAAATTTGTAAGCAATAACCAAAAGGTTTTTAGAAAACACAGCTGCCAAAAGAAAGATCGCTATGAACAGAAAAGAATGAAGAAAAATCGTAATGTAAACATTGATAATAACGTTTCCTATCGCATATGAATATCAGCCATCTCAAACTGGACATAGCTCATCATTATACGCTAACATGTTGGTACCCTTTCAGTGCTGTGATTTCCTTTGAAAACTTTGTTTAGGTTGCTTGATTTTTAATTTGTTGTTGTAGTGTAGAATGCCTCCAAGTGTTCTTTTGGGCTAAACTAAATTCTGAAGGGATGTATTCGAGGGCATATAAAAATTGTTAACTTTTGCAGGAGTTTACGAAATACTAATCGACTCAAATTTTATAAGATGGGTTGCTATTTCCATATTGTCAACACTGGTATTGGCACTTTTTTTTAAAATATATTGTTTTTGAATACAATTGCCACGCCCACAATTTTCAATATGCTTAAATATGCATTTATTTACAAAAGAAAATTTTAAGGATTTTCAAAACAATTCCTCAGTTATTGATGAAGAGAATTGGTTTTGTAAAACCTGCACTTAATTTAATAAATTTTTATCACTCACTATCTATGAAATTTATTAAAGATATGATCACTGATGATCCTAACGATAGAAAAAGCTGTGAAAGCAATCTGCAATTATTTAGAAATAAAATATTATTCGTTACTTACCCAATATCATTGTATATAAATTGCATAGTAGTGCTGGAGCTGGTGTTGTCATATTTTATTTTCGAATAAAATTTTCTACTCCAATTAAATTGAAATCCTTTGGGAGTACGTTGCTGCTCTGCTAAAAAGGATTTTAAAAAAATTAAAAAAAAACTATTATTTTTAACAGAGCATATGATTATATTTTTGTAGAATATAATTTGAATTTTTCTTTGTTTTTTTAATTTTTTTTAAAACAATTTTTCTTCTCATATTTAATGCGAATTTTGAATCTGAATTTTTAAGCTTTTAATATTGGAATGTTCAGTAAATGTTCAGTTACAAATTTAATTAAAAATGGAACGTTTTCTTTTTTTATATTTTAAACCAAGCTTATTAAGCCAAATATAGACCATGGTGTGGTATTTGGAAGCCAAAACATCAGTGTTATTATAAACGATAAACTAATGAAATTATGTTTCTCTATGAAATTTAAATTTACGTCATTAAACGACGTTTATCTGCGATAATGCAAGGTTCCGATTTTATGATAATTGCATTCAAAACTTTCCAGTCAAGCTCTATCAATGACTGCTGGGTGATGATTGTGTTCTGACGTTTTCACAATGAAAGACAACAAATTTTTTTTGTTGATCAATTCTGGCAATTTTAATTGAATTGCTTGATCCAAACTTGTGAACTATTAAGATCTTAATCAATCGTTTGACCATTTTATAGACCACGTGACCATTTCATTGGAACATTGCCATAGAACATAGACAACATTGCCTTGTTTGATGTCATCTTTGGCTTTATCACCATATGTAAAGCCCTTTGCTCTTCCTCACTTTTTGTCACAAATTATTTTTGCATTTGATTAAATTTTCATTCTCTTCCTGACATATGTACATACGTACATAATCGGTAATTACAACCCTTCAACCCAGAATTACAAACTAGCTTCTCACAGCACTTATGTTGTGTGTGTTAATTTTATACACGAGTGGTGGGGCCTACGGTTTAAAGTCGATTTCGAATGACAGAGTTTTAACAGATTTTTAAAATTTTTTTTTTAAAAAATCTGCTGAAAGGCAGTTGCCAAAGAAATTCTTTTTGGATTTCGTTTTGTTGCAGATGTATGATCTGGGATTTGAACTGTGGTCTCACATCTAATGACCCAACATATTTCCTACTAGACTACGACGTTTTGTTGACAGTAAATGGAAATTTATGTGTCTTTATACAGCTTTTTTTCAGATGGCTGAGAACTTCTTAGTAAGGAATACCTAGTTCAACAGCAACTTCCGAGTTACATTTTTTTATTCATCTACCGACAATTTGTAACACGAACTTTTCAAACACCCAACTTAAATATTTTTGATTTTTTATAAAAACATTTTTAAATTATTTAACAATATTTTAATAGTTTAATGCTTGGCCATTTATTAATTTTTATGTTTTTAGTGTTGAGGTATTTTTTTAAAAAAAATATTAAAAATTTTTTAATTTAAATTATTTTTTTTATACAATTTCTATTAATTTTTATAAATTCAGGCAGGTTTTAGTTTTTTATAAATTAAATTTACGTTAATTTTAATTTGTATTTTTATTACCTTTTTTTTTTGTTTTTATTAATTCTATTTTAATTTAGGATTCTCTTTTGGGATGTGTTTGATAAAATATGTTTTTAAATTTTTCTTTTTTAAAATACAAAATATTTGTATTCACTTTCTTTTAATTTTATTTTAGTTTCAACTGTTTCTTCTTATATTTTATCTTCTATCATTTTTAAATTTATTATTATAATATCATGTTCTTCCTTAACTTTGTGATTGGTTTTATTTTCCTTTCTTTTCTTTTTTTTTAATATTTCTTTCCTTTTTTCTTATTTTTTATTTTATTTTGTGTTTTTTATTGTTTTAATTAAACTTTATTTAAGCTTTTAGTTGCATTTAGCAGAGTCTAGTATTTATTTTCTTTTAAATTTTTCCTTCCTTTTTTTTAATTTTTTTGAAATTTTTTTTTTCTTTTTTTAATCCGTTTTAATTAAAATGTATTAAAACTGTAGTTTTATTTAGCAGGGTCGTAATTTATTGTCTTACAAATATTTGTTCCTTTTTTTATTTTGTTAGATTTATTTAGCAGGGCTTAGTATTTAATTCTCATTCACATTCATCTTATGTTTGTTATGGTTTTTTTTTAAATTTATTTAATTTTATTTGTATATCCTTCAATCGAAATTTATAGATCCTTTTTGCTCAAGTTTTTTACCACAGATTTATTACAATTTTTTTAAAAAAATATTTTTAATCATTTTTTTTTTTTTTTGAATTTGAAATTTTTAATATTTTTCCTTAAAAAGGAATTGTTTTCTTATTGTGTTTTAAAGTGTAATATTATTTTAGTAAGTATTCTAGTCACTTTTTACATTTTTTTCTAATAGTCTAGCCTATTACTACACACATGTTAAATTGTTGGCTTAAAATTATTTTTAAAAATTCCTTTTCAATTAGTTTAAAATTGATTCCTGCTCACAAGTTGTATCGTGATTACGAATTAACAAATTAAATTACAATTTATTTAATATTCCTTTATATTTTCTGGTACAATAGGTTTCTCTTAATATATTAAGCAATTTCATTCAATTTAAATTTTTTGTAATTTTTTTAATTTATATTTGAAAATCTTTTCTTAAATATTAAAATATATTATTCTAAAAAATTTTATTTAAAAACGAATCTTAAACAACCGCTGCTAAAGCGCTTCAAAGCAAACTGAACGTTAAATTAAATAAACTTGCAAAATAGCAAAACAGAACCATGCTGTTGAATAAAAAAATTTTATACAAAAAAAAAAAATAAATAAAAAAAGAATAATAATAACAACACATGAAATAAAACTAAACAAATAATAAAACATAAATAGAAACAAAAATTAACAGAAAATAAATTAAATAAACACAAGACCAAAAACCAAAATCGAAAATCTATGGAACAGAAATTGAAGGAAAACAAAACGAAGAAATAAAACAATTAAAAAAAATTCTGATAATAATAAATAAATCAGATATTTTTTAATAAACATTAAAATTTAAAAAATTTTAATGAAATTTTCCTCCCTATAAGTACTCATACAACATGAAAACAAAAGACTTAAGCAACAAACCTTAACTATTATTCTGTTTGCATTACTCATGCCAATGCAATGCTAATTCTTTTACTTTAAAAAGCTTTTTTTTTTAATTAATAATATCAGAAATACTATTTAGCTTGTGACGTCATAAATAAACACGAAAAAAAATAATTAATAATAAAGGGGGAAGTCTTTTTTAAAAGAAAAAGTGTTAAAAATCAAAAACGTTTATAACGTGAGAATTTTATGTAATTTGTATGCGTTATTTTGCGTTTTTTCTTTTTTTCTTTTTGTAGTTTTTGTTGTATCAATAGAATCTTTTGTTGTATTTGTGTATATGTAAACGGCACTCCTTTATTATGTAAATTTTTATTTAAAAGGTTATTAAAATCTTCTTTTTTTTACATTTAATTTTCGTAAAAAGCTAAGCTCTTCTTAGTTAAAAATGAATACCCTACAGTTTTCAGATTTTATTTGCCTGCTAATTAGTGTCTAAAATATTAGTTAAACGTTATAAATTTTGTGTTTAATCAATAGTTTTAACAAAAGGTCAGTGGCTTAATTTAGAGAATAGTTTGAAAGAAAGAAAACAATTGTTAAGTGACCCTCAAAAGAAAAATGCGAAGCAATGAAGTTTTTATCACTTCTAGAGATGTGTGAACTTAAAAAAATAAATTATTTTAAATATTTTTAAATCAAATACACGATTTTCATGATTTTAACCGATAAGTCTACGTATGGTTTTGGTTTTTATAAAGAAAACGATTTCAAAACGGCTTCATACAAATGGTAGAAGCCGAATGATTGTGTCCAAGATATTTGCTTATTTAAGTCATGAAATAATGTCCCTTAAAAAGGCCCATGGAAGATGAAACCAACCAACAACGGGTCAATAAATTTGCATTATTTTCAAATCATTTTCCAGTTCTCATGAACCTCTTTTGTTCTTTTTATGTCAGCTAAGGCTTGACAATGAGCCGCTCGATGACTAATCAATCAAACCTAATACATTACAAGGACCTTCCCTACTATAGAACAGTTTTGTTTCTTCATTCACTATTTGAAAAAGACATCTGACTACTCACACGAATCCCCTTTCAACATTTTGTTGTAACTTTCATGCTCAGTATGCCAAGATAGTTTGAATCATGAACCCATTGAAGTTAGAAAGGCCATAAACGTACTTAAAAAAACCCTTTTCTAGTCCTAGAACAGGCAGAAAATACCTACCCCTTTCACTTTTCTTTCCATTAAAAATATGCCGCTCATATGCCGAAAAAAAGGCAAGATCTGTGGAAACTTTTCGAATGAGCGTGCAGACTCAGCCTTTCAGAGATCACAACTGGGCTAATTTTACATCATAACTTGGACCTGCACTCGTTCAAAATTCAATTGACTCTGAAACTGAAGGTAAATGATCATAGTAAACGAACTGTATTCGTTGAATAGGCTCTAAAGCAGCAGGCTTTGGAGCCTGATTTTCATTGAAAAATTTATCTTCAGTGATGAGGCCTATTTTTCAACCAATGGGTACACGAGCATACAAAATTGTCGAATTTAAAACAATTCCAATCCAAATGAGATCCAAGAGCGACTAGTACATCCCGAAAAAGTCACTGTTTATTGCGGATTTTGAGCTGGCGAGCTCAACCGCCTATAATTCTTAGAGAATAACGTTGGCTAGGTTATCACTGTCACACTCGAGAACAATAGGTCGATAAATACCAACTTGTTTTGGTTTGAATTGGATGATTTGGACACTAAAGTTCCTTTAAAACTTTTTTGTAATTCGATAAATGGGTCACGAATCATTAAAAAATTCATTTTTCACATATGGTATCTACATAGCCAAGGCTTCGCTAAATAGGCCAACAATCATGAAAAAATTTCATTTCTAACATAGGGTATCTACATAGCCATGATGTTTCAGTGTTAACCTTACTCTATTTTAAATCAATTGTTGTTGTTATTTGATTTAAATATTAATTTATTGCCGGTCTGTTGGAATTCATAACACTTGACACTTGATTTATTTCCCCCTAGGAAAAGTTCTTCTTTTTTTTCAAGCACACTGCTTATCTTTTGTTATTATTTTAAATCTTTAAATAGAATATTTTATAAATTAAAAAGCAACAACAAAATGTTGTTTTCTATTTATAAACTATATTTACGTTATTTATAAACAAATTAATATTCCTAGCACTGCTAAATGAGTTGTGTTTTATAGGCTTCCTTAACATAATCAATAGGGTATCTACATAGCCATGATTGTTCAGTGTTAACCTTACTCTATTTTAAATCAATTGTTGTTGTTATTTGATTTAAATATTAATTTATTGCCGGTCTGTTGGAATTCATAACACTTGACACTTGATTTATTTCCCCTAGGAAAAGTTCTTCTTTTTTTTCAAGCACACTGCTTATCTTTTGTTATTATTTTTAAATCTTTAAATAGAATATTTTATAAATTAAAAAGCAACACAAAATTGTTGTTTTTCTATTTATAAACTATATTTACGTTATTTATAAACAAATTAATATTCCTAGCACTGCTAAATGAGTTGTGTTTTATAGGCTTCCTTAACAAATTTTATGGCTTTAAAAAAAAAAGAGAAAATAATTTAACAACAACAACTAAAGTTTTAACAACGCAACAAAAACAAAGAATTCAGCATGTTTTCCTATAATCCAGACACTCGTGCTTTTCTCGTTTTTCGTTTCTCATTTTTTTTTTTTTTTTTTTGAATTACATTTTATGGCTTAAACATTGGCTGGGCTGGTGAATAATTAATTGGATTATCGGGGGATTGAACTGAATTAAACAGAATTTCCTAAAAAAAAAGGCAAGAAATACTATTTTAGTTCCGTATGTGTGTGGCCATTGTGGTAACAAAAACAAAAATTGNNTAAATATTCTAAACAGGTGGTGGTTGTTGCCCGATATTTTTGTAGAACGGTCTGTCTAAGCATTTGAGGTAACTGAAGAGAACATAATGAATCAGAAAAATAAAAAGCAAAGGGGAACTAAAAAAAAAAAGAATTATTTTTGGAATAGTTAAAGACTTAAAAAATTATGGAAATTGATTTTGAATTTATTATTCAAATATAATAACTTTTTTCAATAGGAGGCCTATGTATTGAATGAAAATATAGAACGCTTGCAGGGAAAACTTTAGGGGGTGTATGGCAAAACTACATTTGTAATGTTTAAGATGAGAGCAGAGAGGTTGACATCTCTTTTATTAACAGTCCCCCGAACACAATATTTACTAAGATACTGAATAATAAAAAGGAATGAAACTGAAACTGAACAATAAAAGGGAGTGAAGCTACGTATTCTTTTAGGAGAGTTACTTGCTAACTCAATTTGTCTTTACAACCCTTCAGTCAGAAAGGTTCTAACTGGATTGGTAGGGATGTTTGGAATGTTTGAACATGAGGAAATACTCGGAGCTTTTTCATGAGAGTGTTCACATCATCAAAAGATCTGCTTAAGTGATGCACAGAGAACGGGAAAACCTATACTGTCAGATACTCAAGTCGGTATTCAAGCACTTAGCTTCTATGCGGCTGAATCGCAAGCTGAATCGCAGCTGGACAAAGTATCCTCCACCAGATCGCAGGTTATGAGGAAATTGAAGGCAATGCCCGGGCAGATGAACTTGGCAAGAGAAGAGATTCCACAAAACCTTTCTGTTTAATGGTAGCTGGAAGTTGTATTGGCCGTAGTCTAGTAGGTGTTGGCTTATTAGACGTGAGGATACGGTTAAAGCCGTAAATAAATACGGCGATTTTCTCTCAGCAGATTTCTGGTAAAAACTCTGAGAATAAAATAAAATAGCCATGAAGAGTTTCTCAAAAACATCTGTCATTCGAAATCGACTTTAAACTGTAGATCCTGCCTCTCATGTACAAAAATTAACACACACAATATAAGTGGAGTAAGGAGTTAGGTCGTAATCCTAACTGAAGAGTTGTAATGATCAAATGCATAGGCAATTGCCGCAAAACCGATCTGTTCCAATGTTATCAGCAACTCGTGTATTTCAAGATTTGATAGGAGAGGAAAGAGAACTGCTTCTTAGGGGAATCCCTCCTTCTATCGTTATAGGGATAAACAATTGAATTCAATTTAAAATTGAGTATTTATAGTCTGCATTCTTTTGTAAGAAAAACAATTTATTGCCTATCTTCTGTTTACCTGGCATATATACAAGCAAGTCTGTCCATCAATGCATCCATCCATCCATTCGATTGTCAAACAATTTTCAGAATAATCATTTGGTTTTCACCAATCAAACTAACAAAGAAACACAGTCAGCAACTTGTGGTTCCAAAGAAAAAAACCTCATTAAATTGTCACAGTAACCACATACACGTACTTGAGGGGGCACATTAAGGTCTAACTTGTTAGCATATCAATGGTTTTTCTAAATGCTTATGGAAAATAAAGTAACACTGTGGTAAAGACATTAAAAAAAGAGTATTTTTTTTAAATAAAACTTAAATTAAACAAAACAATAAATAAACAATGTAAAGTAGAAGAAAAAAAATTATGATAATTTAAAACCAGTTTCCATTATAAAATTCCGCAAAGTTCATTCGATTACACTGGGCTACACAGAGAAAATATGAATATGGGTTTTCATATAGCAAAGGTATGATAGCATTAACATTTTCTACTCAAGATTTTTTTTAAATGCCTTAATAAATAATTTTTTCTTTTTGTTTTACAGTGTAATTTATGAAGTTCAAGTACAATTGCGGGTATTTTTAATTGCCGAAGACCTTAAACAAAAGCATCTCAAGTTCTACTTGTTTTCATGTCTCATTAGTCAATAACAATTTTAATTTTATTTTTTTTCATTTATTTTTAATTGGATTCTACTCAATTTAATTTTGTTTTCTTTATATATAATTATAAGGCCTATAATTATAAAAAAATTAACTTTTTGTGGTTTCTTAACATTTAAACAAGGCTGCCAAAGGGTGGTTAAATGTAGTTGGTGTATGTGTGGTATATTGTTGAGACCATTCAGAAAATTACAGTCTTGCACAAAATAAAAATAATAATTTAATTGCCCAAAGATGTTAAATACAGACTTCTACTGTCAATATATTATTTGATAAATAGATGGCCTAGCAATATGATAAAGACATCGCTTCATGTGATATCATAAATCCTAAATCCTAGTTTCTTTCACTTACGGTCATAATCCCTGCTGTAGTGTTATAATCAAGCTACTAAGTGTTCTTTTTTCCGCTGAGGAGGAGTAAATCTACCTAACCGCAAATTAGAGGAAGTCGCCACTATCCCCCGTGTGTAGGGCCCTCACCCACTAAATCTCCATCCCCTCTTTTGGACTCTTTTGTGCCCACTGTGGAACTACTGTAGTATTACTTCGAAGTGTAGTACTTCTGGCCATGTGGCCCCTTTATATCTTATATCCGCCCTCGACATGTGAAAATGAGTTCAAACAGCTATTCTAATCCTCTCATCCAAGTCAAGTTTTTAGATTTCAACAAGACTTCGGTATAACTGGCTATGCTATTTCAATTTTCTTCACTGTCCAAAAGTATATCGCAGAAGGTTTCGACAGTACAGACGCGGCCTTTTCCTCAAGATCTTTTCTCCCCAAATTCCATCACTCACAATAAAAGAAAGTGTATCATGGTCGTGCCATCTTCCCCATTTTAAACAGATATTTACAAAAATAACCGTGGCCGAATAACACTTGTGTTAAATAGTAATTAACCTCATAAAATTTCCCCTTAATCCATCGTGTAATATTAAGGAGAAGTTTTGCCATTTATCCACCACTTGTTTCAGTGTTGCATTTCTTTTGCTGTTGTTGTACGGTTCGCTTTCTGGCATCGTCGAAATTTACTGTTATTCCACTCACATTTTTATTCTCACATACTGTCTTCCACTCGCTTACTTATACTGCTGACTTAGTTGCAGTCCTATACGCCGATGCCACCAGCAATCAAGTGTAAGCTGCACTACTCTACTTAAACTACTTTACTTGAAATGGCGGATATCAACAGCGGATTTTGCCTCTAGACAATGAAAAATGGCAACCCTGCCAGACTAGAAATCAAAGAAATAATCAGAAAATGAGGGAAGATGCTTTGGCAGAGCCAAAAAACTCATTTCTTTCCAGAATATTTAAATTTTTTTCTTTCTTATTTCAATAGTTTGACCTTTGAACTTGAATAAACTTTTCTGTTATAAAATTTATCTGATAATTTATTCATTGATTGATTAATTTATTGAGACTAAAATAGTTCAACTGAAAGGGTTACATGACCTTTGATCTTTAGTTGATGAAAACGTAATACAAAAATTTGAATAGGTTTTTATGGTTTTTTTTCTTCAGTTTATAGCTTAAATATTAAACAAATATATTTGTTGTTGTTGCAGTAATTTATTTAAATAAACTAAGGCTATAACCAAATCATAAGTTGTAATTTTATTAATTTTTTTAAATTAATTATTGCAAGTTAAGAGACATAGGTCATATATGTTCGGCGTAGTGTAACAGTTTAGGGTCTCTGGTGGCACTACCCTTATGCTAATAGCCTAGCTCACTAGCCACTAAACTCCCAAGTATAAATTTTTAAAGAGCTATAACAGCAAATAAGGTAAATAATTAAAAAGAATTAAAAAATTTTAAATTTAAATTGAAAGCGTCTCATCATTGTTGTTATGGTTGATTGACCTTTCTATTATAGAGCGTTATAATTACGTAAAAAAAGTTTTAAATAAATATAAAACAAACATGACCTACCGTTTATTTCTTAATTTTTTTTGTTTTTTGTTAGAAAATAATATTAAAAATAAATAAAAAAAAATAAATTTCTTGGTCAAGGTAAACCACCTACTATAGCCATTGCAAACGATCTTTTGCAGACTTCTATGATCGTTTAAATTAAAGTTTTTTGACTCTGACTGCCACTGCTACGCACTGCTTTAAAATAAATCATTCTTTATAATAAAAACAAATGCAAATTTAAATAAAGAAAAAATAACAACAACAATAAACAGTCAAGCAAATATTCAATGTCTAGGTGCTTTAGAGGTGCTTAACTTAGGCTTAAATCTTGTTTTACTATATACAGGGTAATAGAAAAATATCAGTTAAATGAATAAGAAAATAAATTCAAAAATACTCTCCTCTTCATCAAATTAAAAAAATTAACAAAATATTACCATTTTGAATTGATCTTTGACCTTGTAAGCTTTGACTTCATAGGCTTAGTAAAAGCTAAGATTTCATATAAACAAGACAGCACTAAAGGTATTAAAATATTTAGTTTTTAAATATAAAAATATAGAAATTACAAAACTTGACCTTTGACCTTATAGTTTAATTTCTTTCGAATATCAGATTTATAACTGTAATAACTACTAGACAGCATCAAAAGTACTCAGTTTTATTTTACGAAATAAAAATTTCATACTTTGAAGAATTTGACCTTTGACCTCAGTCTTATAGCTCTCCCAAACAAGACTTTTAGCTTCCATATACTCAGCTCAATATCGAAAGTCGGAATTTTGAATTCTAAATAATTAAAGTCAACATTTTACGACTTGACCTTTGACCTTTGACCTCTTCCCCTTATATTTCCTTCATCTTTTCTCATATCTGCCTAACAAATTAATTTTTATTAGTTTAAGAAAGAAAATATGTGGAGACTTTCAGAAACTTAACATTTGACCTTGGATCTTAAGCCAATTAGGTAAACAAGCCAATTAGGTATTATATACTCCCAACAGTATCAAATATCACGTTTTCTTACACTAAACCATAAAAGAGAATATTTTAAGACCTTAACCTTTGACCCTTTTGATTTCTTGCTTTTAAAGCTTTATTGAACTCGGATACTGCGATACTGTTATTTTGATCTTATTTAATTAGAGATTTTGAAAAACCTTTAACCTTTTACCATCATTATCTACAAGCATTTAGCTTAAAAAAATAGTACCTAAATAAGTACCAAAAGTAGTAAATTTGTGTACGATTTTAAACGTACACTTTTAAAAATAAGTACTGAAGTAGTGAATGAATAGATAAGTTAAATATTCTTTATAAAACTAGATTTCGGTACTTTAAAAAGTACTTATCGCTTTAGTACTTTTTTAGGTACTTTTGCATAAGTAAAAGTACTCTTGGCACTTCATTAAGTACAATTTAACATTATTAAATACTTTTCGCATTTTCATTTGCTCTATTGGTACATTAATAAGGTACTTTGGGTACTTTAACATTTATTCAAGACGTACAATCTCAATAACATTCAAAATTAAATGTTGAGCCTTTAAATACCGCTAAAACTATTTATAAGATATGGCAAACCCTTCATTTAAAATCAATAATATTTTTAAGATTCTTAACATACCTTTAGGCTGTTTTAAGTAATATTTTGTTTCGTTATGTTTAATTTTCTTTTTTAGGACAAACTCTTAAGTAAACTGGAGGAAAGTGAGCCTGATCCACCCACATCACAAGAAGATGAATGTGTCATTTGCATTAATGCCCGGGCCACTATGCAAACCTCACCCTGCGGCCATCGGGTGGTGTGTCGACGCTGTTTCGTTAAAACCATACAGAGTGCGGTGGCACAAAGACTACTGCCGCTACGCTGTGTCATATGCAGGGCCAGAGTAAATCGACTGACCTCCAGTTCGGGAACCTGGCGTATACAGGAATCGGCCAGCAGTTATTCAATGGGTGCCAAAAGTTGGGCCTCTGTAGGAGTATCAGCAGGCGGTGTGACCGCCTCTGCGAGTTCATATTCCATGAACGATGCTCACAGTGGTCATCATGCATTTCATATGCATGGCAATTCACGCTATCCACGCAGTCCCAATGGACGTGTCTCCCAGTCGGACAGTTTGTATTCGATGAGCTCGACGGGTTCGTCATCGGCCGCATCGGTCTTCTCGAAAACGTCTTCCATTTCAAGTGATTTGTGTTCACCTGCCTCGCCAATCTCACCCACACAATGTTCATACAGCCAGACCGCCATGGTGATGAACAATCATTTGGCACCACCTACACCCAGCATATCACCACACTCGCCCACCTCCACCTCGGGTTCTGGTACCTCACAGGGCTCGCTATCGCCCAAGGAATTGGGACATGCGCACTCACATCATAGCGGTTGTCCTACAGGCTGTTCGGGAGCCATACCACGCAAACCGCTCAAGTCGCTGAGTAATTCAACTTCCACAGGTGCTTGTAATAATGCGGTGAATAATTTTAATCACTTTTCACAAGCAGCCAATTCCACACACACCTATCCAGGTAGAAGACATACTAAGGGGCGCATTGTGGACTTGCAGAATCGTTTGCCGCCCATCAAAGAATTTCGTAGTCCTGCCAAAGTGCCACATCCCTCGCCGGTACACATAAGCAATCCTAGATTTCGGTAAGTACGATAAGAAAAAGTTATTTGTTCTCTTTACCTTGATTTTTTTATCATAGCTATGCTTCCTATACAAAACCGGAGAACAGCATTAATAGCTCATCCGGCAAGGCTGGCTCGAATAATAAAGATCAACTGCTGTCACCGCCCAAGAGACCCATGAATATACATATAAGTGCTTCCCATAATGCATTAGCACCGCCACCACTTAAAGCGCAGGCTTTGAAAACCAGCCCCCTCTCTGCGAAACATGCACTAAACAAGTCTGCTTATGCCACATTGGCGGGATCAGGCAAAGAGAAAAAATCGGATGCGAATAAGAACGGCGGCATCAATTTAAAATTAAGTCAAACTAAAATAACAACAACAACATCAACAATAACAACGACAACAAATGGAAAAATTTTAACATCATCAATGAAATCTTCCTCATCAACGTCCTCCTCAGTGTCAGCCACAGCATCGAAATCATCATCAACATCATCATCATCGTCGTCAACATCAAACACATCGAAAAATACCTCCACCGCCTCAGCTGCAACATCCAGCTCCACGAAACAACATCAACATCATCATCAACATCATGCAACGGGCAATTCAACTTTAACCACATCATTTACAACAAGCAAAAGTTTTCCATTGTTTTGCAACAACAATAATCACAGTAAGTGGACTGTTATTTTGTGGAAACTTTTGTCCCCCCATCGTTCTCTTGTTTTCTTGCTTTCTCGTTTTGAGCCTTTTGTTTTGCATTCGGCCTCATTGTTTTGTGACCCATTGTGCTTATTTGTAGGTGAAAAACGGAAAGGAAGTGAAAAAAATTTTCAAATTCAATTTTCAAAATTTCGAAAAAAGTACCAAATTTTAAAAACGTACCTAATTTCCAAAGAGTACCAAATTACAAAAAGATAACAAAATTTCAAAAAAGTACCAAATTTCAAAAAAGTACCTAATTTCAAAAAAGTACCAAAATTTCAAAAAAGTACCAAATTTTAAAAAAGTACCAAATTTCAAAAGAGTACCAAATTTAAAAAAATTCCAAATTTAAAAAAAGTACAGAATTTTAAAAAATACTAAATTTCAAAAGAGTACCAAATTCAAAAAGGTATCAAAATTTCAAAAAATTACAAAATTTCAAAAAAAAATACCAAGATAGTGCCTAACACACAACTGGAATTTTTTTTAATTTTCTTGTTTAAAAAATTAATTAATTTTTTAACTGGCCCTAAAATGGTACCAAATAGTACCACAGTGCCTTTTAGCCCTCTTTTCTGTACGCAAATTACAATTGCCCCTATTATAGGCTTTTAAAAGAAGAAAAAAATTGTTTCTCTGCAGTTCGTTTCAAAGGCTGTTTTATGAATAGTTTTTGATTTCACTTTGGCGAACAAATAAAACAACGGGGGGAATTGTTTGTAATATTTTTAGTACCTTTTTTCATTTGATTTTTTATTCTTAATGTTTAACAACTTTTTGAATAAGAACAACAACTAACCAACAATAATATTGTTTTCAATTGTTCGACAAAAAAAACCATTTAAGCCTGATGGAAACGTTAAGAGAGAGAGAGAGTGAAAAAAACTTTTAAATTGGCTTAATGGTAGGGAATAAATGAGAAAAAAATAATGACTGAATAAATGGCTAAGTGAGGGCCGAATGAAAGCAGTGTATGGCTAAAAGGAAGGGAAAAAGACTTGAGGCATTAAAAAAGTAATCAAGTAGAAAAGTGTGCACTCTTTGCTGAAAGAGAAAGTGATTAAATAAAAGTGGACCACAGAGGAAATGGTAATTTATTGAAAACTATGTAAGTGGGCGTGGTTACGAAAGCAAATAAACGAGATTATCACTCATAACTTATCATAATAGCTGCGAAAAAGCTTTACATTTTATAAAAATTAGCAAAATAACTTTTATACGCCCCCTAAAAGTGGGCATGGCACTTTTAAAAAGTATTGAACGCTTATTAAAATGAAAGCTCGAGTTACAATAACTGTTAACTGCCTCTGGATTAGTTGCAACATATGATCCTTTTGAGTTTTTAACCACTTATTCACTCGTTTTGGACGGTATTTCGGTGCTTGGTTTTCAAATGCTCCAGCATTAGTATATTAGCCACGTAGAAATTGTATTTGCGTACTTCGTCGCCTAAACGGATAAAAAAAAACTCGTCTAAGTAGTTTCCCATGCAAAAAAAATATTCGTATTCTGGGCCATACTTTCTCTAAAAGAAGCGATATTTTTGAGAGTACGTACCCTGCGATGATGCCACAGGTCTGACTATGCCTGGAACATTTCCAGCCTCTATACAATTCTTTGTCAGTAGGTTGATTAACCAGAAGGTTGATTATAATGCCCATAATCAGCCTGTAATGTTTCAAAAGGGTGGACGCTTCGCTTTTTAGCCAATTTCAGCTACTTTTTATTCGTTCTTAAACGAACCCTATTCAGATGGTACTTATGATAACAGCCTTGCCCGTTTAGTGTTTAAAAAATAAACCCGTAAATAGCCAACCCTTTGCAATTAATTTGCTTTCTTTTGTTTTCTTAAAATTTTCAGAAGAAAAATCCGACAATAAGAAAAATGAATCAGTGGAACGTCGAAAAGAGGAAAAACTTAAACTCAAAGCGGAAAAAGAAGCTCGTAAGGTAGGTGGTAACCGCTAGAGTTTTAAAATTAAATTTAATTCTTTAAATTTATTTCTTTAATTTTATTTCTTAGGAGGAAAAACGTTTAGCTAAAGAAGAGGAGCGCTTGGCCAAACTTATAGCCAAAGAGGAAAAGAAAAAATGTAAAAAGGAGGCTAAAGAATTACTTCTGGCCAATGATGGCAATTGCAAAAAGTAAAACGCTATAAAACATTTGAATCTATTGTTACTAAAATAAGGAAAAAATAATTCTAAAAAACATAGAATCTGAAACTTGTCTAACACACTCTCTGTTTAAGTGTAAAATTATTTGAAATTTTAATTTTTTTTTTATTTTTTTTTCTCAATAACTGAAAAAATATAAAAAAAAAAATTCTCTCAAATGCCAATAATAATTTTCATCAAAAAAAAAATCATTAAACTGCTATATTTTTTAAAAATTTTTTTATTTTTTTTTTTAATTTTAGTTAGGTTTTGAGGTTAATTTTTTTTTAAAAATTTTTTAATATTTTTTTATAATTCTTTTAATTTTACTGTGATTGCTTTATATTTTTTGTATATTTTTTTTAAAAATTATTTATCAATTCTTTTTATTTTTTATTTTCAAAAAAAAAAAGGTTTTGAACACTTTTTATAATTAAATTTTATTGAAAAAGAAAAAAACAAGAAAAACTGTTTTAAAGCCGAATTTTTGCTTAATAACAAAGCATTGTTTTTATTTTTAATATATTATACAAGAAATATATTTATAATAAAAATTTTATTAAAAAGAAATATGCGAGTGCCAAACAAAATTATATTTTTTAATCATTTTTTTAAACGACACCAAGAAAGAAACTTTTTGCAGAACTCTTTTCGACAAGAGTTCTTTATTGCTAAAAGGTTACAACTTTTTTTTGAAACATAAAAAGGCACGTTTTTATTTAATTTTTATTTATTTTTATTTATTTTATTAATTTTTTATTATTATTTAGTATTGAAAAATTTAAACCTAAAATCTCTTACCTAGCATTTAGGCTGATTGCTGAATATTGAAAAACTATAATTCTACAATAAAATTCTACTTTTTCTGATAATTTTTAATTTTGTTAAGACAAAATCTAAACAAAAATTAAGTTTATTGGATTTATTTTATTTAATCTTATAAGAAAATTATAAAGAAAACGTTAGCTGGGTGTACTTAAGACACCTCTTGTTATTTTTAATATAAGCAAGGGTTTTATTTTTCAACAACAAAAAAAATATTTACTTGGTTTTTTATTTAATTCTTTTCATGACACTGTGCTATAAAAGTATTCAACTGATCCAACATTAGCTGGTTGTACTTAAGACACCTCTTGTTATTTCTAATATAAGGCAAAGGTTTTATTTTACAATAACAAAAAAAGAAAAAGGATTCCTTGGTTTTTTATTTCATTTTTTCATACTTTTTTAATGACACTGTGCTATAAAAGTATTCAACTGATCCAAAATTAGCTGGGTATACTCCAGACACCTCATGTTATTTATAATGTAAGGCAAGGGTTTTATTTTTCAATAACAATAAAAGGTATTTACTTGGTTTTTATTTTATTTTTTTCATACTTTTTTAATGACACTGTGCTATAAAAGTTTTTCGACAACAACTTAACGAAATGCTTGGTATTAAAATACACCAACGTTTGGAAATTAACTGCATGGACACGGTCTTTGAGTCTTAAAGGCCAATTACTGTGCTAGAAAAGTGTTGGAAAAAATGAAAACTATAGACTCCAGGCAGCCTATCTATTATCGTTGCTTTTCATTTGCCTGTAAAAACATTATTTAACACAGTTACGTAGGAAAACGCTCAAGAATTTCCATAACCTTAGTAAATTGCAGTGTGAAACGAATACTTTTTTAAAAAAGTTTTTCGGCAACAACTTGATGAAATGATTGGCATTCAAATGCTCCAACGTTAGGTGATTGACTGCATGATCTAGAGTTGGAAAAAATGAAAACTAGAGACACCAGGCAGCCTATCTATTTTCGTTGCCTTTCATTTGCCTGTAAAAACATTATTTAACCAGCCTTTTGGCACAAACAGTCAAAGAATTTCCATAATCTTAGTAAATTGCAGTGTGAAACGAATAATTTTTTACAAAAGTTTTTCGGCAACAACTTGATGAAATCCTTAGCATTCAAATGCTCCAACGTTAGGAGATTAACCTAGCCTATTACAGTGCTACAGAAGTGTTAGAAAAAATGTAAACTAAAGACACCATGCAGGATATCTATTTTCCTTGCCTTTCATTTGCCTATAAAAACATTACTTAACATAGCTTTTGACAAAAACTGTCAAGAATTTCCATAATCTTAGTAAATTGCCGTGTGAAACGAATAATTTTTTAAAAAGTTTTTCGGCAACAACTTGATGAAGTGATTGGCATTCAAATGCTCCAACGTTAGGAGATTAACTGCATGAACACTGTGTTTGAGCGGTCTTAAAGGCCAATTACTGTGCTATAAAAGTGTAAAAAAAAAATATAAACTAGAGACACCAAGCAGGATATCTATTTCTATTTCTTTTCATTTGTCTTTAAACACGTTTCTTAATACAGTTACGGAGGAAAACTCTCAAAAATCTAAATAATCTTATTGAATTCCTGTGTAAAACGAATACTTTTTTAGCCCAGTATTTTTGTTTTTAATATTTTTTCTTCTTTCATTCATTCCTAAACTGAATTTTTTTCAAGGTACTAAATATTAATGTTCCATTACAAAAATAAAAAGAGGTTGTTTAATATTTAAATAATAATAATAATAATAATAAAAACATTATTCATAATAAACAATAAAATTATTTAAAAAAAAATAAATTAAAACAAAAAAAAATTTTAAAAACAATATTTTAGTATTTAAAACAAGTTCTTAATATTATAATAACAATAACAACAATAATAATAATAATAATAATAATAATAAAAATATTTTTTAATAAACAAAAACAAAAAGAAAATATTATTAAATAACATTAGTTTGTTCCTTTTTTTTTTATAAGTTTTTAAAAGTAAGAATTTTAAAAAGAAAAATGTTAAATTAAAACAATTTAAAAACTTGTATTAAAATTCAAACAGAAAATTTAAAAAAAAAATTTTTTTATTTAGGATTTTAAATTAAAACAAAAAAAAATTAAACAAACAAAAAAAAATAAAAATGATAAATAAATTCTACTAAAATGAATATAACAAACAAAATATATTCTAAATTAGATTTCATATATAATAATTCAAAATGCTAAAAGAAAAAATTTAAAAAAAAAAACTTTTAAAAATAAATTCCAAAAATTTCAAAATTCAAATTTGAAATTGAAAACCTACAGAAACAAATAAAAAAAATACGTTAAAATTATATTTAAAATAATTATGAAAAGCAATGTTTTTTTTCTAATTAAAATTAAAAAATAAGAAAGCAACACTGTGCTACAAAAGTAAAAAATTCTTATGAACATGGTCTCATAAAGAAAAATCGATTTTAATAAAGGCCGTAGGGTAGAATAATGCAGTTAGTTTTGCTTGAAATTTTCTTAAATTATAAAATTTTAAGAATTTTTAAAAATATAAGGTCTTCCAACAGGGACTTCAGAATTTTGAAAGTTGATAAGGGTCATCTTGTTGAAGCTACATCTGTCAAATTAGTTGTTATTTATTCAGTCTGTTTTGCCAAATCACCATGATTAATTCAAAAAAACGTGCAAATAATGAAATTGTTTTATCAAAACAATGTCCATTTTATGAGAAGCTAGGCCGTAATCCTGACTGAAGGCTTGTAATGGCCAGTTATGTAGGTTATGTATGTATAATCGTCCTACCGATGAAATTAATTGCAATATAGTGGACAAGTTCGAGTTCTCTGGCTCAATAAACGTACGACCAATACACGTACGTCTACGAAACGTAATATCTGAGGTTTCGAGCCAGTCAATTTGATATTGCTTGCCTTTCACAGACCACAACTCGGCGAATGGAATTTGCCAACGTGCCTGCATTCCCTTACAAAATTTAACTGAACCAGGGACTGAAGTTATATGACCACAGGCAATGACTTGTGTTAACTAATTTCATTCTAAAGGAGTTGGCATCTGATCCTGATTTTCATCGAAAAATCATTTCCAGCGAAGTAGTGTGTTTCTGAATGAATGAAAGTTCGTGAACGGATCCACATGAGCTCCAAGAGCTTTGAATTTATGACAAAAAAATCACTATTTAGCATGGATTTTGGGCTGGCGATGCCATTGATCCATATTTCTTTGAGAACAACGTTGGCCAGGCCATTACATTACAACAACGTTCACTGTAGAGCGACAGCTTTCAACTCTTGTTGACGTGAATTGAAGGAACCGAATAGCACAAAGGATCCGAAGGATCCGTAAAGTTTCAATATGATGACCTTACATGCCACACAGCTCATGCCGTATTAGATATTCTGTTTGAGCGACTTATGGGCATGGTCATCACACTCAAAGGTGATATAAACTGGCTAAAGAGATCATGGGATTTGATTCGATTAACTTGCAATACCCACACAATGTGTACGAATAAGTTTCACAAATTCAGCATAACCCATGACATGCCATCGATTAAATTCAGCCTGATTTATGCTGAAACACTCAATTTCCGAAAGCCTAGTATCGTCTAAGTTACCAAGGCCATATAAGAAACCTCGATTAAATATCTAGAGTACTCGCGTCTGCATGCTAGAACAGTGACACAGAATATCTTCTGGCCCACTTAATGATCCTTGCCCTTAGGGCATCATCCCCTTTAAAAAAAAATTGTATTATAGTTGAGGTCACCCTACAGACTAAAACTAATGGAGAACTACTATAGTGCTTCCTCAGAGCCTAGAAAATAGCTTTATTGTGCACTTAAATAACCACTGTATTGCCCAACGAAATATATTCTCGAACCAGGTCTACTGTTTTGGTGATCGCAAACACTTTAGCCTGGCATGCAAGGAGTTTAAAGGATAACTTATGGTTTTTGTTTAAAAAAAACCAAAGAATTTTTGCAAGGCTCTCAATATTTTCTATTCTAAGGATTGAATTAGATTTTCTATATGAGATACACTGTATATTAATTTTACTTTGCAGCACAGTGTAATAAATTGTGAATTAAAAATAAAAAATATTAAACAAACAAAAAACAAAACAATATTATTATAAATAATGAATGAATAAAAGAAAAATAAATAAAATAAATAAAATTGTTATTTAGTTACCAAGAAAATCAAATTAAAAAATGAAAAACGATTTTAAATTCATGCATGATGGCAAGGTAAAGTATGTATCAAATAAAAATTGATTAAGGCACATCTTAACAATTGTTTTTAAGAAAAATAATTATTTTAAACATTAAACATGTATTTAATAAATCTACCATAAACATTAAAGACACTTAGCCAAAAAAAAAAAAAAATAAGCAAAGACAACAACCCTTCCGATATTGATTTTTATTTTCTTTAGAATTTTTTTTCTTTATTTCATTTAATCTTTTTAGCATAAGTTTACTGATCTTTTCTTTCTGTTAATTAATTAAATAAATTGTTTTTGTATAATTATAAGTAATAAGTAAAAAAAAATTGACTTAAAAAAAAACATAAAAAAATAAAAACTTAATTGGATGAGCGCACATTAATGCCACCGAAATTGCTTAAACAGGTATTCAAAACATTAGCATACTGATACGTTAATTCGCCAGTACAACCATAGCCGCCCAATTTGTGAATTGCACCATAATCATAACAGTTTACAGCACCATCACCATTACAATCCTGGGCATATTTGCGCATATAATTTTGTATGGTATTGGCAGCACAATAGGGATCATTAACACAGTTGGCATAAGCTAGAGAGAGAACAAGAAAAAAATATTTTTCCATTAAATTGCATACAAAGAAATACAAAAATATGTTAACTTACCAGTCTCTGAGGCTGGATCTTCATTGTTAATGGTTAATTTACCGCCATCGGCCCAGTAGGCCCAGGTAATACGGAATAAACCACAGACACCGCCTCCGCAGTAGGCTGTTTGATTACAGCCACTAATGGCCTCACAAATACAACCCAAACAGACATCAGTTACAGGTTTTTCTGTAAAAAATTAAAGAAAAAGGAAAATTTATAATAAAATTAACATATGACCTTTGACCCTACTTAAAAAATAATTGATTTCTCTTTAAAATTCAAAAAGCAACACACTTGGTAGATGCGCAACCATGTGAAAACTAAGGACTGATTGTTTATAAGCTAATATCTGTTTATTCTTAATCCCATTTAGTCCTTATGCTCCTTAAAAATGGTCTTTCGAGATGCCCTTTAACCTTCCAGATATATTAACATCAATCACAAACGTCATACAAAAACAGTTCAGACAATATCACCAGCTGGAAAAGAGTACAAATCGACTAGCAAGATACCTTAGCATTATATCCAAGACGACAACCCAATGTTCAGACAACAACCATTAACAACCCCATCATTTTGGCATCTGCTGCAATAGATCAATCCCCTGCTTAGCTAAAAACTAACTTGATTGATGAAGAAAAGCAAAATGAAAATCAAATTGAGCGAAGTTACTTAGGGCCAGTACGATGCCAAGTATCAACTTATCACAGAAATGAACCCAGCAAACCACATTTTTGTAACCCAATGAATCAGCATACTTTGGTGTCATGCTTAATGCACACGACTTATCGTGGCTTTCGAATTAAAAAAATTTTCAATTCCTTTTCAAATCAATTATCTAGAAAGTCCACTGATCTCAGCTCCTTCCCAGTGAGAATAAGTTCAATACATAGGGCTACCTGACAGAGTCACTTTTTGATAAAAGCTAGGAGTACCAATAATCTACTGAATATCGTACTAATTCGCTAGAATGGAGATCCTTCAATGCACTTCAAATCAACCATCTAGAAAGCCTCCTGATCTCTGGTCCTTAACAGAGAGAATAAATTCATCAGGGAGGGTCACTCCTTGATAGAGCGCAGGTGTCCCAATAGTCTGCTGAATAGCATGCTAATTCGCTAAAATGGAGGTTATAGGTTCGTTTACCAGATTTTTGGATTTTTAAGAAGAAAAAATTTGAAAAGAAATGTGACGCTCATGTAACATTGCTCTTGAAAAAAAATACACAGAAATGTATGGCACTTTGCTACCTCTTTCCCTTCTTCCATAACTTATTTACTTAATTGAACACTACAATCCTTTAGTCGAGATTACAACCTAGCTTCTCACATTACCTACGTTGTTAGAGTTTTTGCCAGAAGAATGCTGAGAGTAAATTGCCAAAAGAAATGTTTTTCCATTTTCGTTTTTGTTCGAAATGTCTAAGCTGAGGTTTGAACCAAGGACTCTTATCTAACAATCCAACACACTATCTACACAGTGAGGAACATAGTCTAAGTTTTGTTTTCGACAAAAATAAAATACATGAGCATTGTTTCAATGACAAAGACAAACGAATTTTCTGCTATCATCCAAGTACCTTCTTCAATGGACGAATGACATAAAATAGAACACTAGATCTGATCACTCATTATAGTATTTAAACTGATGTTGATTACGTTTATTTCATTAGCATGTTTTGGTACAGAAGACCTATTGTTTTCCAGTCATAATGTTATCAATGAAATAAAATTCTTATAAAGTTTAGTGTTTGGCCTTCAAACCTTATTCGAAATATTATTTCTTAGGAAATCCCATTTCTTAGAACCAACATATGTTTACACTGATAATCTCTGAAAGCGTGTGTTAATAATTATGCAACCGTGTCCCCTTCAAATTTGTTGCATTAGAGGCTTATCACTTGATAATTAATTAAAGAAAAAAATATTTGTTATCAGGTTAAATGACCTAAAAACACTTGTTTTATATTTGTTTTCTTTCTTTTTTATTTATTTATTTATTCTAATCATTAATTATTATTCTTTTAATTTAATTAAGGCTGTCATTGCTTTCCACAATAAATATTTGTTTTTGAAATTATGAGGGAGAGAAATCCGGTTTCAATTACAATTTCAAATTCAAATTCAAATCCAAATTTTTTTTTGTGATTTAATTTGATTTGATTTAAGGCAATATTAACTGACATAAATTAACCAGTTTCACAAATTTAACAAAAAAAAAAAAAAACATTCATAAATTGTTTCATTTTATGGCAGAAGAAATATTTTAAAACGAAAATATTTGCTAAATTCGAAAAAAAAAAAACAAAAAAAACCCTCAATAAGTTGATGACGAATACGTTTAAAAATATGCCATGATATACCATCACACCAAATGCGTATTAAAAATTCCAAAAAGAATTTAAACCAAAATGAATTTCATTTAAAAAAAAAAAAAAAAAATTAACACGAAATTAAAGGTGAAAGCAAATTCAAAACAACAAACAAAAAAACAAAAGTTCTCGCTAGAAATATAGGGTGACCCAAAAAAAGCCTTTCATAATACTATTGCTTAGAAAAACTTCAAGATGTTATTCGGTGTCAGTAAGTATATCTGCCTTCCTAATACTTGACAAGCACTCGAATAACGTCACACAGGTTTCAAGCAACACGTGTTTAGATTAGGAATCACCTCTGTAATGAGGAGAAAGTATCCTCAAAATACAACTTGTATTCTGAGGCACTAGATTGATGAAAAGAAAAAGTAAAGAAGGGTAACTGTTCAACATAATCGAGTCTTTGATTATGATGATTATTATGTCGAAGAGTTAGGGTTCGTCTCAAGCNTAATATGTAGATTCTGTACAGAGCAGAAAAAATCCTCATAATGCAACCTGTATTCTGAGGCACTAGATTGTTGAGAAAGAAGAGTAAAGAAAGCTGATTGTTAGACACAATCAGAGATATTAGGCGCAGTACATAAAGCATAAAGTTGATAGCAATCAGTCTAACAGCCTTCAGTATTACAGTCGCCATAACAAATAAGAAGAGGAAAGAAGGCCGATTCGGCAGACTTCAGTATAGGCTGCCTGGCTACCTCTGTGGTATTTTCCAAGCAGTTGTTATGCTCATTTTGAAAGCGGTGTAATGCTTATTATTTGATAGGATTTTCTCCTTAAAATCTATTAATTTTCTCGAATAGCGAGGGGGCAATTAAGTCACTCGCGAATATTAAATTTAAGTCAGTACTCGTCCATGATTCCAGATAGAGTATAGCAGTGTTGCATGTGCCCTTATGTCGTCAACGAAGTTGAGCTTTATTTGTAAAACACTGGGAGAATACCCAGTCAATCAGTGCTCCTACCCTCTGTAATGTGTTAAAGATAGTAAGCTCTGTACTATCTGGAATCGGCTAGTTCATCGGCAATACAATTTCCGGCAATACAATTGCCGACGAACTATCCGGAATTGGTAGCATTTACTATCTCCAAAATGTTACAGAGGGTAGGTGCAGCAATTGACTGGTTATTCTCCAAATGTTTTACCGGGGAGCTTAACTTCGTTAACCGTCTGTTGTGCTGGCCATCAATTGCTAGTAGACCTGACATTCCCTCGAAGAACTTATACAGGCATAAGGGTATGTGCGATACTGCTAGACTCTGTCTATTGCGCTGGCCATCATTTACCAGTAGACTTGACATTCCCTTGAATAACTTCTACAGACATAGAGTATGTGCAGTATGTGCGACACTGCTACACTTTGTC
Organism: Sarcophaga bullata; assembly: GCA_005959815.1. NCBI lineage: Eukaryota > Metazoa > Arthropoda > Insecta > Diptera > Sarcophagidae > Sarcophaga > Sarcophaga bullata. The sequence goes on from QOCX01000069.1 coordinate 393,063, forward strand.
TATTGCATTGGCCATCAATTGCTAATAGACTTGATATTCCTTCGAATAACTTCTACAGGAGCTGAGAGTCTGAGAGACTATATTTTATCTCTTGTATCAGCTTTTGCAATCAAGACGCACAGTTCTGTCAGATTTGACTGAACTCTTTCAGGTTGACGTCAATACCAGGATTTATTTCGAAGTGGAGGAAGCTTTCTATAAAGAATATTTGACCATCGGGTTGGGTACCACAAGGTATCTCTTCTGGTCCCAATGGGACCTTTTTCTTTAAGGATGGTTTGCAATCTAACGTAACCTAAGCTAAGAGTAAAGTGGTCGCCGTAGTCTAGTAGGTAGAGTGTTGGCTTATTAGACGAAAGGCCAGGGTTCGAATCCCCGGTNNNNCTATTCTCCATGTGTTGAGAGAATAAAAGAGTTTCTTAAAATTCTATTTTGAGCAAAATATCACTAAATAGGCCCCCCAAATAGCATAGTGTTTACCATCGTATATTTATTTCGAAAAAAAAAAAGTTCAATGTCAAGTATATTTATTGTTTGCTTGTAAATGAATATTTCCATTATCAAATGTCCTCCAGAATTTCCATTACCAAATTGCATCACTACCAGTTTGGTTTTTTATTTTTAATTTTTCCATTAAAATGCAATCTAGTCAGTAATCCTATCCTACCAGTCTACCTCTCTATTAATAAATTGATTCATCTTACGATTTGAAACCGGCTTTCAGAAAAAAATGTACATTTTAGTTTTCATATTCATAAATAATAATAAAAAAATAAAAAAAAAATAAAAAAAAAATACAGAAGATAGTTAAAACAAAAAGCAAGTATTCTTTCGTGAGATGTTGCAAAACTAATTATGACAACAAAGTGTTGTTCGCAAACAACAGCCAGTCAGTCTGCTTTACGGCATGAGGAACTAACTATTCAGTCGTACTTTTTCCTCCATTCATTCTTCCATTCATTCATGCAAATCTCTGTCGTTTTGATGCTTTTAAGGTTCAGGGACGTTCAATAGTTTTGTAATAAAAGCATCTTAAAGTGTTTGTTTGCCTAAGTGTAGCAGCAGCTTCCTCTCTAGATTTTATGCAAAATTTATCGATAAATTTTTATTTTTTTTTTGTTTTATTTTTTTTTTTTTTTTTTTTTTTAATATTTGTAAAAAGCTGACCAGGAAAAATGTAAATTGATATTCAAAATTGAAAAAAATTTCCAAGTTTCGGGAAATTGGCATCAATATTGACAATTTAACGGATGGCTTAAGTGATTTTGAATGTTAAGCTTAAGCTTGATTAATGACTGGCTGGTTATGGCCGATCAGGCGTGTTAAGGTAAGTTAGGCAAAAAAAGGTAGACAGGTAGACTATTTATAGAATAAGTTTTTTCATTAACGAACGTAGATAACTTGTATAGCCTGTACGAATAAAAACTCGATATATTTTGCAAGTCGAATTTCCAATAATTTTTTTTCTTAATTTTTTTCATAGGCCTCTTTAGCCTCCTAAAAAGATGTCGTACATGAACTATTAAACCGCCATTATTTTGTTTGTTTTCTTGTATAAGACTTTAAGAAAGTTTTCAGCACTTTCAGTCCGAAAATTATTTAAAATGCCGGAGAATTTCACGGACGATCATACACCTGATCCTCATGCTATGTAAGATAGCAAGCACTATCAACAATTAAGCGGTCAAACACAAGCAGATAAAATTGTATGACAGACATGTTCTACTTCACCAATACGAAGCTATAATGATACATACATACACGGCTTCAGAACAATCTAGACGCCAACGACAATGCAGACGATATCCGCCTTTTCATAAATAAGCGTACGGACTAAGAACTAGGGTTTGTGATGTCTATACCACGGCCAACATGCAAGAGATGGTCCTCTCTTGAAAATAAGAATATAAGTTATCAGCAGAGAAAAAAGAGACTGTAGTGTTAATAGATAATAGATTTGAATCTTTTTATTTTATAAGCGATTTGGAAAACTTCTGCAGGTAAAAAGCTTAACACACGGATAGTGCGGCTAAAGTATAAATTCCTTCTGTAGAAGGGCTGGTAATAAGTAATCCGAATACTATGCTAATGCGTTTAAATACAAGTAAGAACGTAGCATCGTTCTGCTATCCATGGACCACAATTGCAACCGAAGGGTGGAACTCTAAAAACACTTATTCTGTATGCAGATCGCTTTCATTCCAATATGTAGATTCAATGATGAGGAAAACAGATCACCAGAATATATATTTCGAACTTATGAGACTTTAATGGAACTCAAAAGGAAAGTACTTAGCAGGGAGTTATTCTTACTGACACCAAGCAGAAGTCGCTGTAGTCTAGTAGATAGAGTGTTGGCTTAGCGATGAGGATGTGATTCAAACGATAGTTCAGCCATGTTGAACTAAACGAAATATGGAAAAAATATTGCTTCGACGACTTTCCGGCTCTTGCCGGAAATTGTGAGAGTAAAATAAAATTGCCATGAAAAGTTTCTTAAAATTCTATCGTTCAAAGTTGACTATAAAGTGTAGGTCCGCCATTCGTGTATAAAATTTGCACACACAACATGGCTGGCGTAAGAAACTAAATCTTAACCCTAACTGAAGGGTTGTAATGATCATGTATGTATATATAGTGCGATTAAAGAAAAATTTTTCCCTGTAATAGGGTTATGTCAGTATTAATGGATCTCAAAAGCGAATACCCGGTTGCTTAGAGTCATCTGGAGAACAGTAATGATGAAGATATTACAAGGAACTCTTATATAGATTGAGGGCAGTACAGTAGATTACATGGTCACAGCGCTATGGCAACACCATACATCAATAATAATAAGCTAACCTATCCTAACTTTCATTACTATGGTAATAGATTTTATTGAAACCCATAGCCATATAAAAAGTAATTTGCATTCTCATTTATCAAATTAATTCTCAATATTTTATAATACAATTTAAAAAAAAATTATTTTTTTTTTCTCTTTTATTTTCTTCCAAAAAATGGATCGTAAAAAAACTGTTGCAAACAAAAATTGTTTTTCAATTTTTTTTCAGTATTTTTTTTTCATTAACATTATATTGTTATTTGCTGTTACATTGAATATTTATTTATCTTTAACGTGTCATGCATGCAAAAATTATTATTTTTTGAAATTAAATTTCTATACAACCAACCCAAAAAAAAAAACCTCCAAAAGCATTGTCAGTATTGTCTATGTAAACACAGGAAAGTAAATTTTTTCCTCAAAACAAAAACAAAAACAATGAAAATATCCCATTGAAAGTCAGACACAGGCAGACAGACAGTTAGACAGATAGATACATAAGAGAATTGCAACTTATTAAAACTAATATAATGAAAATAATAATGAAATATTGATTTGAAATTATTAAATAATCAAAGACAACAACAAAGAAAAAAAAAACTACGACAAGCAAAAATTCATTAATAATAGTACAACGAGGGTGTTTGTAATCAGCTTATGATTAAACAAATTATACAATAAATGACCTATTTTCTATTGCCATTTAAGCAAACATACAAACAAACATAATTATTTAAATTTTAATAAAAAATTGTTTTTCATTAAAATTTTTAAAGTTTTTTGTTTAAAAATAAAACGTGAATTTACATTCTATTCTTGAAGATATTTTTTCTTCTCGTGTCTTCTTTTTTTTTTTTTTGTTTGTACAACCCACATATTTATGGTGATTTTTTTTTATTCTAAACTTTAATGGATTCATTATAACTCAAGGTCTTTAACCTTTTCTATCTTTTGCTATTTGTTAAATAAAGATTTCTTTTTTTATAAAGAACTGACCTATTATTCTTATCGTTTTCTAATTTGATTTCCTAGAAAAAAATTCTTGTTTTTTAACAAAAAAAAATTATTTTTCTCCAGATATGGAATGCTACGCACTGTACGGGTTACCTAGTCACTTAGGTGAGAATATTCTGGCTAATTGGGTCAAAGTTTTAGATTCCTTTAGCTTGTATAAGCCTATCCCTGCAACTGCAATGAAAAGCAGGCTAAATAAGTGAGAGAAAATGTCACGTCGACTATTGTGAAACAATGGCACAAGAGGAAGCATTACAAAGATACCTTGAAGCAATTCCAATAAAGGGAAAACCATGAGTATTTGAATACCAAATAAGATCGATTTGAATACTCTAATCAGCTTAAATACAATAAAGATTTAAAATAAAATAGAAAATAGAAATAAAATAAATAAGTGGGAATAATAATTTAAGTCATGGCAGTTTAGTAGGTAGCCTGTTAGCTTATTGGACGTGAGACCACTACTCTTTTGTAAGTCAGATTTCAAAAAAATGCTTCCTTCATTGGCAATCAAAGGGGTATTTAGCCTCCTAAAAATACATATATCGTACATGAACTTGTATAAGACTTTCAGAAAGTTTTCAACAATTTTAATCATAATGCAATGCAAAACTTGGCGGAATGACAGGCAATTGCACAGGCGATCATAAGATAACAAGTACGATCACCATCTAAGTGACCAAGCGGATAGAACTGAACGTGTTTTTCAATATCGTGCTTGAAACTATAATGAACGGATTATCTTAAGCTCCCGCCTATGGTGAAGATATTCGGCGTAGTTCATACGCTTATAAAATAAATAAATTTTGATAATATAAGTCGCTGTGATCTAGTTGGTAGTGTGTTGGCTTATTATACAAGCCCCAAACTAAATGCAATATGAAATAGGTTTCTTCGGCAACTGCCTCTCAGCAGATTTTTTGGCTAAAACTCTGGGAGTCAAATAAAATTGCCATGAAACAGTTTCTCAACAAAGAATAAAATCTGTTTTTCGTAATCGACGGAGATGGTGCCACTCATGTATACAATTAGCACCCACAACATAAAGTGGTGTAAGGAGCTACTTTGTAAACCAGACTGAAGGGTTGTAATGTTCAATTATGTATGTATGTATGGAAATAAGGTCGTTTTAAGTACTTTAATGTGCGTAAATGATATAAAAATTAAAAAATAAAATAGAAAATAAAGGTTAAGTACATTCTGATGATGTATTAACATAATCTAAATACATATGTTTTAGAAAAATTAATTTAAAATCCGTTTAAGTATTTAAATTTTATTTTTTTTAACATTTTTATTATTATTTTTTTCTTTATTTTCTGAAGGAATTTTATATTCTTTTTTATTAGGTAACATTTATTGGAAGAATATACTCTTTTAGAATAAATTACTTTAAAATATTGCCATAAAATATTACAAAAATATTTAATTTTAAATAAATTTAAAAAACAATTTTTTTTATACAAAATATTGTTTAAAAATATTTTAAAAAATATTTAGAAACGGAAAATAAAAAAAATTTTTTGACAATAAATTTTAATGAAGAAAAATAATCAAAAAATAGTATGTCTATCAAATTTTAAATAAATTAAAAAATATTAAAAATATATTTTAAAAAAATAATTAAAATTTATATAAATTTATGCAGAATATTAAAATTTTATTTTGTTAAAAACAAAATAACTTTTGTTTGGTTTTTAATTATTATCCTTTTTTTTTTTAAAAAAAAATTTTTTTAAAAAATTTATTTGTGTGTACAATTTTGTGTTATTTTTTTTTTATTTAAAAATTTACTTACTTATCTTAAGAAAATGTATGTAATTTGTATGTATATGCCATAAAGGCTTAACTTTTATTTTTTTTTTTTTGTTTTTTTTTTTTTTTTTTTTTTTTTTTTTTTTTTTTTTCATTTTATTTCAGTTTCTTCTTTTAGACAAAACTTTAAAAATAATAAATTAAACATAGTTAAAGTTTCAAATATTCAAAGCAAAAATATGTATGTACATATGTATGTATGTATGTACGTATATATTTTGTGTTTCATTTAAAACTTTTTATAGAAAATTTATGCAAATTACGCGGATTCATATACGGATGCTGAACAACCCATATGCAGACGAAATCTTATTTCCATGCATTTTATTTTTCCATAATTTATTAATTAAATGGAACTAAAAACAATTCGTTTTTTTTTTCTAAAAATAAATTTCCAAGAATTAATTTTAGAAAGACATGCTCATTTTTTTAAAACTGCTAGACAATTTGGAATTTTCATTCATTCATGCATTAGAATTAGAATTTATTAAATAATTTCCTAATAATTATTGAATAAATATTTTTCCCATTGTTAAGCTATTTACGTAATTAGTTTTATACGAACAAAAATATTTATGTTTAATACAAACATACAGATTGATAGAACCCCCCAAAGGTACAAAATAAAACAAAAAGTTGCCTTTTATTGTTTAGAGTGTGAAAGATTGAGATCTGTTTGGCAAAAAAAAAAAAAAAATAAATTAAAATTATATTCGTCACCGGTTAATTTGCACGGTATTGTTAATAACATTGAGAATATTATTAATAAATAAACAAAAGAAAAAGAGAAACAAGTTTCTCTAATAATGCTAGCAAAACATGCAAACAACTTTTGTTTAAATCCGTGTTTCTTCAAAAAGTATATTCTTTCGTTTCTAATTTTTCGTTTTAAACATAAAACGCAAACAAAAATTGAATGGATTTCTTAGAATCTACAAACGTACGTGTTTGAATTGTTTTTTTTTAATCTTCTTAGAATTGATTTTCTTTTATCAACAATACAATATCAAACAAGCCCACACTTGAAAATTAAATCAACCAATAAAAAATAATAAAAATAAAAAATAAAAAAAAATTAATTAAAAAATTTCCAAATTACCTGATATGTCAGCTTGTGTCAAAGCAATCAAAGCTACAGCAAATACTGCAGCCACTACACAGCTATAAAATATTTTATTTGCCATAATTGTTTAGTAATTGGTTTTTTTTTGTTTTCTTAATTAAACAACAAATTAAATAAATTAATGTTTATTTTTTTCTTTTTTTTATTTTTTTTAATTCTAAACGTAAATAATAAATTTTTTTCTTTAAACTTAAGAAAAAAAATTCCTGTTGCTTTTAGATTAGAAAAGGCAGATGATGTTCACTGTTGGTTAAACTTATTAAAACTAATTTAAATGATTTTTATGCAGTAGATTTTTGTATTTGTATAAATTGTTATCAAAAGCTTAGCTAAAAGCTTTGGTTTCAAGAGATAACACGTACAGGCTTATAACGTAAGAAAAAGCTTTGAAAAATGTTGTCCCAACTAAACAGATACAAAACAATCAAAAGACTTAAGATACAAACTTTTTTACTTTTTGCAAGTGATGCCAACTAGGCTGTCGAAAATTAAAAACGAATTCATTGTTTGCAGGGATTTTATGACTCGACGAAAAATTTGTTACACTCTATCGTTTCCATTGCTGCTACTCTACTGACAATGGTGGGCATTGCTATCACACCCCAGTAGCATGATCATATTCAACTCTCCTGCATATTTGGTCAGGAACTTTATTCCAATACTAAGTAGATCAATAGGAAAAATAAACAGATGCCCAAAATTACTCCGGCTTTGTTTTTTTTCCACGAACTTTCACTACCAACAGGTTGTCATAGCTGAAAGAGTTTGAGTTAAAACAGAGTGACGAAGTTCACATGGTGGCAGAAAACTATATACAACCATAATCTGCACTCCCCATTTCGATTTTGCCCAGCAAATATTGTACGACTACATAAGTGCGTTCAGACGCAATCGTCTGAAAGAACCAGAGAACGGCCATCTTTAAGTTTTTTAAAATCCAATCAGAACATACACAAAAAAACAAACCACACCCTACAATTTTCTTCGCAACTTTGAAATCTTTCATGCCTTAACATAGAACAGTCCTTAGGCCCACCATAACCAAAAATAAATTACTGGCGCTAAGGTTTCAAACAAAAATAAATAAAATCGTCTTTTTTCTGCTCGTAAATTATAAAAATGAATTTATCAAAAACTTTATTATGGAACAATTGCTGATGACGTTGCAATTATTATTATTCATTCAAGAAGCTACACAATTTTCATATTAATCTCTTTTCTAGGGTGTTCCCATTCCTGTATTCCTTTAGTTTAGATCTTGTTGAAGGCAGCAATATCGACAGATTGTACAAAATCTTCGAATTCTTGAATCTTTTCAGTCAACAAATCAATGGAGACTTTCTCGTCTTCAATAACGCACATGATTTGCAATTTGTTGATACCATAGCCGACTGGCACCAATTTGGAGGCACCCCACAAAAGACCATCCATTTCAATGGTGCGTACAGCATTTTCCATTTCCTTCATATCAGTCTCATCATCCCAGGGTTTGACATCGAGCAAGACAGAGGATTTGGCAATCAAGGCGGGTTTCTTGGATTTCTTGGCAGCATAGGCCGCTACACGTTCCTCACGGATTCTGGCAGCTTCCTCATCTTCTTCATCATCGGAACCGAAGAGATCAACATCGTCATCATCATCGGCGGCAGCGGCAGCAGGAGCAGCTACGGTGGGCTTAGCACCGGCAACTTGTGGCAAGGGGGAACCACCCCAAGCAGCCTTTTCGCTGGCCTCGAAGGAGGCAATGTGACGGTACCAACGTTGAACATGGGCAACATCACCAGTGGGGGCCTTGCCCAAAGCTTCGAACACAGATAAATCAGCTTTAGATGGTTCATAACTGCAATAATAACAAAACAAAAACAACACTATTAAACAAATCCATTCAATAGAATGCCGACGTGTGAAAATCATATTCAAAGAACATAACCTCACCAAGCAATAGCCAGTTGGATTTTTTCTTATTTTACTTACCCATTGATGTAGCTGTTATCGGCTAAGAAATTGTTCAATTCCTTAAGACCTTGTGGGGTAGTAACATCACCGAAAGCCATTGTTATTTATTTTTTAATTTAATTTATTTAATAAAACTTAAAATTAATCTGGTTCGTCAGCTAAAACGCTTGCTGCTTGCAAAAATTTGACAACCGGAAAGAGACGAGAGAATTTGATGATGTCAAATTGATGCATTTACCTAAAACAACTTGGCAGTACTGTTACAAAAGTAATTGGCAATGCGAGACGTAAATAAAATAAAACAGCGAAATAAATTGGAGTCTAAACTTATTTAAATTTAATGGAAAAATCAAAGGACTCGAAAAATCTATTTTTGACTCTCATCCCCTATTAAATTATATCCACACACTCTGTGTTTGAATAATTTAAAAGAATAAACAAAAATATTCAAAAATTTTATGATAAAATAATTTAACTTTGGTTATACAAAGAAAGGTTGGTAATACAGTGCAATACCGGAGTAGTACTACCGACATGTCGGTAGCCCAGTGGATTATTCTGGACATGCATTTGTTAATTCACCACACACTTGCCAATAGTAATATAGTGCTTTTTTCGAACAATTGCATTTTGGTGAATTTTACTTTTATTCACCACATTAAACAAATTCACCACCCTTTGTAAGACTCACAAACCTGGAAACTCACCACACCGAATAAATACACCACACTTCTCAAAAATTCACCACGTTAGAGTCGCACCAAACTAAAAAGCAAATTAAATCGGAATGTGCAAATTATTTTAATTAAAGTTTATTTTCATAAACGAAAACACGAATATGTCCAACGAACAGCATTCTTAAAAACATTAATATTATAAAAAAGAAAATATTTAATTCATTCATAGTTTTTTATACTATTTGAATATTAAATTTTGTTTATTTTGTTTACAATAAGAAAATTAATTAAATTACATTTTTGGCAATAAATGTAATAACCCAAAATCAGAAAAATCTATATATTTATTACCCTACAGATTGACCAGAAATAATTATCAATTTTGGTAAATAGAAACGGCAGCACTGGCCTGTTTAAATTACAACTTTGTACTCTAGAAAAAATTTGTACTGAAACTTGTCATCACTTTTCTGTAACCATATTTGTTGTGGTGAAGAATACCAGTGGTGAGAAGAAAATTTACAAGAAGAAGCAATAAATTTTCTGCTGTTTTGTATTAAAGAAGAAAAAATTGCAAATATATATTAAAACTAATAGTAAAACACAGTGTTTATAAAAAATATATTAAACAGTATATAAGGAAAACACAATGTAAATTCCAATAAAATAAAATCAAATGTATGAAACTTAAAAAAATATACATACAAAAAGTTAAAAAATAAAAAAAATCGTAGGCCACGAAATAAAATAAAGAGCACAAAACGTACAATAAGAAAAGAATTAAAGCAGAAGTTGAAAAAGGCTTTTTAAAAGTAAAAAAGGAAATTACGGAAAAAATCTAGTACGTATAAAAAATATCCTTCAAGTGAAAATAAGTGTGAAGTAAAAACTAATGCCAAAAATTAAAAAAAAAGTTTCTAAGTGTTAAAATACAAGTGTTACAATTCAAAGGATTTCATTAACAAAAAACAACTCCAAGAGAGAAGTGTTTTTTTTAATTTTATTTTTGTTAGAAGCAGCATCATCGTCATCATTATGTTAAAAGGAAAAAAATATACTTTTTTTTTTTCTCAACTATTTCATTCCCAATTTTCCCCATTATTATGTTCTCTGATTTTCCGTTTTTGTAATTTTTCTTTGGTTTCTCTTTTTATTTTCATATTTTTGAGTTGTTTTCTTTTGATTGTTTTTGCATTTGCGCCACTACACAATCCATGTGTATTTTGTTGATAGAAAATTTTGGCTGCTCATTAGTGTTGCCATTGAGTAAATCTAAGATATTTGAATTGAATTTGAATGTGGACAAAAAGATTTTACTCAATGGGTTCTAAACTAAAGTTTGTTTAAAGCTCCTTAAAAATATTAATAAACGGAATTTACATAAGTTGCCTTGCTTTTCTTTATGCTCCCTCGGAGAGAACGCTAAGGTCGGATAATTTGCTTTGCGAATATGGCGATATCTGGTGTAGGTTAGACATGCATTGTAATTTCAACATTTCCTTCCTGAACACGACTATTTAATCGAGCAAAGTTCCATAGTATTACTAATAATACTACTAAAAATCCTTGTTTGTGTGAAAAAAGTTTTTGAAAATTTGCAACGGCAACACTGTTACATATGTTTTGTTGTTTCTTTCACTTTTCGGCTATAGGCATGTTTAACAACATAACAATACATACACAGACTTTTCTCTTTTTACTCCTCTTTCTCTGTCATGTGTGTGCATAATATGTGTATTTGTTTTGTCTACATACTTTGATACATATTTATTATTGTTAATTTTCTGTTGGAAATGTTTTTAGAGAGTGTGGGTGGTTAAAAGAAAATAAATAAGTCTTGTACAATCAAGATGTTAATGATAATGTTAGTTGACGTTTATTTGTTTTATTCTCGCTTATTACTATCGTTGTAGTTGTAAAAGTAGTTGATGTTCGTTGTTGCCGTTAATATGTGAGGTGAATAAAATAGGTGGTCTCTTGTCTAATAATAACATTTAATGGTTTTTCCATTGTATACAGTAATATAACTTTCTATTTTTGTTGTTGTCGTATATATATATTGCTCTCTTTTGCTTTTCACTCCTTTTCTCAATTCATATGAGAGTAGATGCTGATTTTCTCTGATTATTTCATCACATTACCATTTTCGTGCTTATTTATGATTAATAATCCTTGTTTTTTATTTAAGCTTTTTTTTTTGTTGGTGCGTAATTTTTAAAATGTTTATATATTTAGTGTTTGTGTTAAATTTATGTGTTGTTTACCTTGTTTTTCCAAGTTCAGAACAGAAATAATAAAAAAAAATATTGTGTGATTTAATTTTTTTTTTTCGTTTTTCGCTTAAATTATGACGTCAGGCGGTTTTAAGTTGGTCTGGTCTGGTCAGTGGAAAAACAATATGTTTTAAGGAGTATTGGTTGCTGCCAATTTATTTAATAATCGTCTTAAAGAAAAAAGAAAAATATTGTTGTGTTGTGCTAATTAAATAATAATTTTAGTACCGTATGGTACAGGTGAGTGAAATATATTTTAATTAATTTTCCATAAAATTAACGGAATTGAAGAAATATACAGTATAGTTATAAAATATAGCAGTGAGTTCATAAACATTGTGCAAATTGTCGCAAAACATTGAAGATGGGATAATGAAAGTGGTAAATTAAGGACATTTCATAATGTGTAGTAGTCGAAAAGTTAATATAAGTCTATGACCAGCACAAAGTGCTCCGTTGAATCTGTAGAAATCTGTACAGACGGTTCTAAGCTCGACAGTAAGGTAAACTGCGGAATTTTCCCAAATGAACATAATCTTAGCGTATGTATCCGCTACCTGACTGCTGTAGTAAATTTAATGCCAACTTAATGGCAGTAAATAAGCTCGAAGAAATGTTTCTGAGTACGGGAACTAGAACAAGTCTAACTTTATCTTGCCTGGCAGCAATTGTATTTTTTAGAACAATGACTTGCACTTGAGCGATGATTTGCATTTTTTGATTTTTATCGATGTGAAAGGTTTAGCTTCATCACTAGTTTCGACGTCTACATCTTGATCAATTACCTATCCAACATACTAGGCCCGAAAACTAAAATTAGATTTTATGCAAAACTATAAGGACCAAATATTATAATGAAATAAAAGTCTTCGAAATTATAGCTCATATTAGATCGAAAAAACAAGTACGTGAGCATTTCGAAAGTCCAAATTCCAAAAATGATTACTTTTAAGTTTTAATTGAAAATAAAACATTTTTATTAGAAGTATTTCTTGTTATTGAATTAATTCTCTAAAAATTCAATAAATTTCCTACGTTTTCTGTTTCTGTTTCTGTTCCACACGAATTTGGTGTAGCATTTGCCCGTAGACATTTTTACATTTCATAAAAATTTAATAAATGTCAGGTTCTTACCTATAGAGGATAAAAGAATATGCAAATGAAACTTAAACAAAAGCAAAAAAAAACGATGCTTGTTTAGTAATCAACCCCAATAACAAAAATTATATACAACGCTATGTATTTTTTAGCATTTTCCTTTTGTTATATGAATTCTTTCATTCAAAATTATGATTCTTTCCTTTATATTTGGGGAGTTTATTTTACCCTGATACCTCTTTCCACTTGCAAGCACACACAGTAGCATCATCAGAAGTGGCTGTAGCAGAAGCAGCAGCATGTTACCGTTGATTTAAACATTTCCGTTTCCGTTTTGCTATATGATTTTTCATAACATAACGAAGCTCTCTCAAAAAACACAACACTCTTAAAATTTTGTAAATTTTACCAACATCATCATCATTGTCGTCATGTGTTTTCCTTTTCGTACTCTTCCTGTTTTGCTCCAAATATTTTTGACGCTTTATCTTGGTCCTTTTTCTCTTGGTTACCACTTACACATACATTTACATTTGCAAATATTTTAATTGTGTTTTTTTTCCTTTTTCTCTCTTGTTTTTATTTTTATTTTTTATTTTTTTGCTTTCAATTCATTAAACAATTTTCCTGTTGCTCTCTCATCATCATCATCATCATCGTCATCGTCATATAATTTTACTTTCTCTTCTACTCTGGTGTATGAACAGAATATCAATGTACCAGTAGATGATTGAACACTATTTTTAAACATTAGTTTGTTATTAAATTATTTCACAAGTTTTTTTCCTCTTCATGGTATAGATTTGCATCTCCTGTGCGCACTTGTAATCAGTTTTTAATGGATTTTTTCCAGTTTTTTCCAATCCTTAATTTCCTTTTTTAATTAAGTTTACAGGCAATAATTAATAATTGATGCACGATGATGCTCTGCCATAATGTCAATACGCTCAACCTTCTGCTGTAGCCACAACGGTTTTTTTATAACGGTTTTCTTTGGAATAAAATGTAAATACTTGCAAAGTTACTCTGAATCACAATATGTCGGGTCTGCTAGATAGGTCCTTATAATTATTTCGATAGATTTGATAACGGCGTAATGCTTTGTTGGATGAGGGGATTTTTCTGAAAAGTTCTTAATTCACAACCAGGACAGGCTATGCTGCGGTCAGGTCCCCTCTAATGTCATCTTGACGTCTGCCTTCGTGTGTAGGTTCCAAGCCATGGGACACCACTGGTTTTCTGCCCATGATTTCCGGAGATAATGTACTTACTAAGGCTGGCAAAGAGCTCACAATCTGCCACAAATTACTAGCAATAAATTGTGTATTCTACGGTCGGTTTACAGAAAGGTTTAAGTTTGTTGGTAACATTAGTGTACGTACAACAATGCTATAAGGACAAGGAGATTGCTGATGGTCATCTTACCTTAAATCGCATTACCAAATACAGCACAACCCCTCTCCCTCAGACCTCCACTACAGTGTGTCTCAGTGGGGCCTTACCCTTTAAGGTGGATTTGTTACTAAACTAACCAAACTGATCGAATCTAAATAAGGTTACAGACTGATACTTATGTCCTCAATGGAATTACAATATGTTCATAAAATTGTTGCAATTCAGGAAGTGGCGTAGTGCAGTGCAGCAGTTAAAATGCTCGAATACAAACTCGATTAATCCATGTTCGAACCTCGGAGAACTTTGAAAATTTTTCATAATTCTTCACTTTTTATTCTTAAATTTCAATTTCCAATTTGTTAAATTAAAATGCTTTAAATTCTTCCGAATAATCTACCTAAGAAGCTTCCTATTCCTGAAGGGAGTAGATTTCAACCAGCAGAAGTTTACGGGACTTTCTGCGTTAATCTGAAGGAAAGGCAACATGAGGACATGAATATATTTTCTATTGGTTTACAAAAGTCCTTATAGTCTCCGTGTGAAGCAACTAAAGACGAATAATAAATCTTAACTCCCCAGATTCTTAGAAAATTTTAAATTATATGACCTTGTATAGCGTAGTATGATATTTTTTTTTTTAATTTTTAAAAATCTGTTTTAAATTCTTTTCTTTTTTTAGAAGTTCCAAGCGAGAAAATAAAAAAAAAAACACAATTTTATCATTGTTTGACAAGCATAAATCTGTCAAAAACAAGAATATAGGGTAGTTAACATTTATAAAGAAGCAACCACTTAAAATGTTCGATTGTTTTGTTTTGTTTTTCTTTTTTTAATTTGTTTTCTTTTTTTTTTTTTGTTTTTGTTTTGCATTTTCCTTCCATCAGTTCAATACAAAATATCTAGTCAGTCTGGCCCTTAAAATCACATTCAGTCATAGTCATTTTTATTGGTTGTTAACACAACAACACAACATAATACAACACTATCACACCGCATCGCACCGCACCACACCGAACCATACACCACACACCATAACATTATAAACACTTGAATACTGTGTATTGCGGAATATATTTTAACTATGGTTGCATGCCTGTAGATGACTATGGCAATGATATAAATGACGACGACAACGATTACAATGACAATGGTGGTGGTGATGATGATGATGATGATGATGATGATGACGATGGCGCTCCGATGACGAGGACAAATGCCGCTAATATCGTCACCAAACCAACATCGAACAGCAGTCTAACATACAACATGTCTCAATTTCCTTTTAAAAATCTTCCTCTTCTGCTTCTTCTTCGGCTTCTTATACGGGCATTGAAGCAGAAACAACATGTTTCACTTACGAGAACATTTTATAATTGAACAACAAGTACGTAGGAGAACAGAACATAACATTGTGTGTTCGTGCACTTGTGTGAGTCGTTGTTGTATCCAGCCAAGCTATTCTAAAGGTTATTTCAAAATATGAAAGAAAGTTTCTTTAAAGCAGCAAGGCAAATAGCAGTCAGTCAGCCACACAGCCACACATTATTGTAAAAGTTTAAACGTTTGTTTAACCAAAGTGTTGTGTTTTTTTTTTCTTTTTCTATATTTTATTTCTCTGTTACTTTTTTTTGTTGTAATAGAACGTTGCTTGTTAAATTAATGATGAGGGGGTCTGCCGGTTGGTCGCTCGTTTGTTCGTTCCTCCGTTTGAACACTCGCTCACTCAGTCAGTCAGTTAGTCAGTCGTTCGTACGGTCATGTATACAATTCAGCTAAACATTGTTAGCCAAAGTAGAAATTCTTAAATGGCATAGAAAAAATTGAATTTAAATAGCAAAATTGGAAGAAAACAAGGAAACCGGAAGTTGTAACTTTAGTGCCAGGCAAAAAGCTACAAAAAAGAAAAGGAAGATAAAAACCGCAACCACGTATTTTCCATACCTTGCAATAAAATATATATACACACACACACACATAAATAAATAAAAATCTAAACTTTTTAACCATTGTGTAATACAGTAAATGGTTTTGTTTATACAAATTATCTTAATTTGTTAATAATTTAGTGGGGTGAATAACAACAACAAAATTACAATAAATTTTTTATTTTCTTTTTAAATTAAACAACTTTAAAGGATTTTATTAAACCAATAACATTATACGAGAGCGGTTTCAAAATTAAACGATTAAAGCTCACTTGAGGACACATGCGATACCACATGCTGAATTGGCTCATCACTAACTGGCAAGTCCTGACTCTTATAATCAAACTGGAAAACGGTGTGAACGTTAAATGAATATAGTTATCGATCCATATTGAGTAACGATAGCTGCACTAGACTGTCGTGGAAGATTAAACCAAATAAAAAAGTCTGCGTAAAGCTAAAAAAGAACAATACCTTCTTCCAAAACTGTGTGGCGCCTCTGCGCCACAAATATTCCTAAAATCAATTTAAGTAGTTGATTGATTAGTAAGCTTCGGGTTCAATTTGTGCCTGGTGAATCTGGCAATCAAAACAAAATTTTTCCTTAAGCTAGAATTTGACAGCGACCAATACCTTTGGTTAATAGTCAGCCAATCCATATTTATGTATGGATTGGTATTCAGTAGAAATGTGTCTGCTCCAGCAAGCTCATCAACTACATAATTACTCGGGATAGCACTGTGACCAGAAGCCCACATTGGAGTGACACAAAATTGCCGTGAGAGCATATAAACATCATTTTCGATTTGAATGTTACACCCGAAAGCAATCTGATTGCTATCTGGGCGAGAAAATTCATATCCCTGTGACCAAAAGTTCATATTGGGCTCCTACAAAGCTGTCGTGAGAGCATATTGATTGCTACATGGGCGAGATAGGGCATTATATACGCGTGTTATGTTTTCACTAACTTAACGAAGTCTGGCCTATCAAAATGCATGCCTTTTTTGCAATTTGTCATTGTATCGGCTCCTCATTTGTTATCTTCTCTAGTGCCGAATTTATTATAGTGTTGGGTCAGCATATATAACACACTACATGGAGATATTGATTCAGAAAAGTTTACAGTTTCTGTCCCATGTATTTCGTTTCACTCCCGTAACACCAGCACCAAATATTTTCATTGTAATATTTGTACAACCCTCGTATATTATTATATTGAAAGAAAAAAAAAATGATTTTAATGTTGTATTTTTAATTTTTGGTTCAAGTTAAACCGCTTTTTTGCGGCTATTACCATTTAAAATTTTTTTTTGTCGCCATAAATGTTTTGTTTTTTTATTTTGTTGTTAACTTTTATTCTTCTAGCATAAGAAAAATCTGCATTTAAATTATATTTGTTCCTTTTTTTTTTTTTTCTTTGGCAATCACTCTTTAAATATTTTTTTTTTTTTGCTATCTCTTACCCTGTCACTTTCCTTAATTTTTTTTTTTTTGGTTCCTTTAATTAAATGGGTTCAAAAATTACCATCTGTTTTTGGTAGAAGAAATTCAAAAGCAAAATAAAATAAAATTTAAAAAAAAACAATCAGAACAAGAGCCAGAGCAAGAGCAAAACATGTTACAAAAACGTGTTTAAAATAATAAATTTTTTTGGTTGTTTGTTAAAAACAAAAAAGAAAAATACGAGTGACTTTATATAATAAAAATATTTGTTTTAATAAGTATTCATACACATTCTTAAATATTTTAAAGCACTTTTAACGAAATGACTTTAACAAGTTCTATGCCAAACATGTCTTTTGATTGTTAAAAACTATTTCAAAAGAATTTAACTCTCCATAGAGTTTAACGTGATTTGTTTTTGTTATGTAAATACGAAGATCTTGTCGCAAGTTATTTTCTGGAATAAATGTTTCTTCATTTTTAAAGGCAATTATTGACTTACTGTATTGGAAAATAGAATTGTTGGCAATCACTTAAGCATCAATTTCAAATGGTTTACATGACCAGAATTCATTGAAAAGCAAAATAAATGCGTAACATATGAGTTAAAAGTGAAAGATATTGGAAGGTGGTTTTATAAGTCCGAAAATATAGCTTGGATACCCTTAAAGAAAGTAATTTTTGTATAAAAATATTATGGACAAGAAATCGTATATGAAGCCTGATAATACTTTGTTTGCAATGGGACCAAAAGACTTCTAGAAAATCTGTTAACACAATTGAATTGTTTGAAATGATCAACGATAGACGTCATATACAACATATGTATTCTTTTTTTTATAAGGTTACTACTTTTTACCACAGTAATTAGGTTCTCATACAGAAAATATAGGTTATGTTTTCTTCCAAAGGTTTTATTTTAAAAATTTTTGAAATATTTTTTAACACGAGTTCCAAGGGACAGCAAATTCAAATCGATAATTTATAGAATAACCAGAATTCCATAAAATATTAGAAATATCGTTATTGATATTGATTAAGAATTTCTTTCGAGTTGTAAAAGCTTTAAAAATGAATTCATTTTCAACCATAATTCTAATGATTTAATTGTTTAATGATACAACTTGCTGTCTTATACTTGAAAGTGCATAGAAATGCACACACACACGAATTAAAAATAGCAACAAAAAAAAAACGATTAAAAAATAAAATTAAAATAAAAAAAGAAAAAGAATAAAGAAATGCTGTTTAAAATACAAACAAAAACATTGACATTTGAAAGTAAAATTTATGTAATGCTTTTATTTTATTTTTGTTGTTGTTTTTCTGTTTGTTTTTATTTTCATTTCTATATGTGAGGTTTGTTGTTTTAATTTTATTTTATAAATTTTAAATACTAAATGCTTACAAATACAAACATTTATTTGATATTTGCATTCTTTCTAATTACAGATAGAAGAACTGCAACTACAACAACAATAACATCTTGCAAAAACAAAATTTATTTAAACAACAACAACATCTACATATACATTATATATTGTATTTAAAAATAAAAACATAAACAAAACGAAAACAGCCTCAAACACCGAGAGTCTAAAATTGAAGGAGAAGAAATTTACAAAAAAGAAAAAACCGAAAGAGTATTTTATACACACAGTAAATGTAAAATAAAACTCTTAAATAGGCAAAAACAAAAATAAAAATCCAAAAAGAAAAGATAAATTACTTACAAATCTTCAATTCAACGGAACTACTACACTTCTACTGTTGATTTCCATAATACCATCCATCCAAATAAAAAGTGTTTTGTGTGTATGGAATCTAAACGTGAAAAGTTTAAATAACACACAATAGTACAGCCCAGAGCCTAGAGCCCGGCAAAGCAATAGCATTGAAAGCATAGAAAACTAAAATAGGAGAAAAACACAAACAAAGCAAACGAAACCGTCTAAAGAACTTCAAGCAACAATCAACCAAACGGTTAACAACAGCAGCAAGCAGTAGTATCAGCAAAAACACAATATTTGTCAAAAAAGACCAACAAGACTCTACGAGTCAGTTGAGTAGAATAACAACAAAAACAAAAAAGAAAAAAAATCATACTAAATATGTATTAAAAGTGAAAAGTATGTATTTAACTAAAACCTGTCAACGTAATACTAGAAATCGTAACATTAACCACAGCAACAGCAACAGCAACAGCAACGCCACCAGCAATAATAAATACTCTAAAGCAAAAACGTTGGCATTCGAAGACGTAAAACTACGTAAGAATTTGAAAAAGAAAAAAAGCGAAAACATTAGATTTTTGTGTAAAAATAGCCTAAAAAATCTTCTCTATAAACGAGCAACAGCACATCAGAAGATATATAAAAAAACAAAAACAACAAATAAGATATATTTTTTGAAATTGTAAACTATAACAACAACAACAAAATTATATAGAAATAAAATCAGAAAGAAGGTGTTTGTTTGAAGAGCAGATTCTTACAGATTTCGCGTGCTCTACTCTTTTTAATAGTGCATCACATCTAATTTGATTGTTAAATAATTACCCCCTACACATACAAGAAGACGTTTGTTTTTCTTTTTTTTCTTCTTCTTATACATTTAATACACTGCTCGTTATACTTATTTGGCAGATAATTAAAAATACGCTAAAATTATTATTA